>JAODAL010004506.1:0-155772 GCA_025379985.1 Phyllomedusa bahiana | reverse complement strand
ATTTTAACATTTTTGATGTTTTGTTAAAAAAAAAATTGAAAAATTTTTCCCTGAAAAAAAACCCCCCAAAAAAGAAGTCTTGGCTCGTCTTTGGGGAGAAAAAATTAATATAAGACGTCTTTATTTTTCAGAAAACAGGGTAAAAAATGGCCAAAATGCAAAATAAAAAAAATGTAAAAAGGAAAATGTAAATTACATACGGTATTTATCACTGTCGCCTAAAATAACTGAGCATTTACAATGTCATTAGAATGTATTTAGGCACATTAGTATCTGTGGCAATGTGAATCCTCCCTTAAAAATTTTTTTTGGATAATAGCAAAATTTTTAATAAAGGGTTTTAAACATTTTTAGATATTTGAAAGGCCCTGAAAAAAGGATTTTCATTCCAATTATGCCTGTTATCCTGTAATGCTGTTCTAGAAAAAGGCAAAATTTTCCCAATGAGGAAAAAAAATTTCCTTTCCCAATTTCCAAATCGTCAATCAGAAAAACCCCGCATCATACCTTTCTCCAGAAATCTAGTCCTATAACTTTTTAAAATTTTTAAAGGCCCCTTCACATGCTGTTTTTTCAGCCCCCTTTTTTTGGGGATCCATAAAGGGTAAAAATAAAATAAGGTACCACAGGGGGCTCCCCAGGGACATTGACCTCTACAGGGAAAAAGTTCCCCAATTGCCATGTTTGCCTTATTTAAATATGAGGTTTTCCCCGCATGTGCAAAAAACAAATAGCCACCTTTTAGTAAAACCAGCATAAATTTTGACTTTTTTTTTTTTAAACTGTTAGGCCTCTTCACCGGCTTTTTTGGGGACATTTCAGCCGTATTGGCCCTATTTGCACTTAATACGGGTGAAATCCTCCCATCATTATGGTAATCCACAGTTCTCATAGAGAACTATGGATCCCGTCTCCTCTCCCGAGCGGGGAGAACGTGACATGCACATTAACCTGGCGGGATACGGGATGTCTATGGGGCCAGCGAGCAGCCAACCCCCCTCCCCCCTTTTGCTGCCGGCACACGGCAAAAATTGGGGGCGAAAACGGTCCCCGAATTACTCGGCAATAAGCTGTGTGAACATCGCCTTAAAGGGGTTGTCCTGTTCATTTAAAATTGGTAACCTTCTTGTCCTCTGTTCCAGCGTTCTCCCTGGTCTTCTGTTTCCTTTCTGTCTCCAGCTGACTGGGACATCACTGATTGGTTGCAGTGGTCACATGCCACGTGATGTCAGGGGTTGGGACCTAACTTAACAGAGACAGGAAAAATACAGAAGACCGGAGAAAGACTCTGCAGAGCCATTGATGAACCAGAGGTGAAGGAATTTTTATTTTAATTATTATTTGGCAGCAGCACCTCATAATTTATTTTTAAATAAACTAGACAACTCCTTTAAAATAAAATCATCACTGTGAGTAAAGGGATTAGGGATACCCTCTGTTTAAAATTTTATGTTGGAACTTAAAATGTCAGGTTTCTCTCTGGTTCCTCTAAAATGTTTTACTGTGTCCCCGTCTATCGGGATACCAAAGAAGTTTTAGATTATGTTCACAACATTCACTTTTTACGGGAAAATGCTAGTATCGAAAGATATAAGGGGGCCGAGTATACAAATGTCTATATGTTTTTTTGGCTTTTAAATCTGGGGGGGAATACATATTTTTTTTCTATTTTAAAAAAATTTAAACTAATTTTTCAGTATAGAATCAGCTAAAAAAGAAATGGCGAATCCTATGTCCAGCTTTTAACGTGGTCCTTCAACATACAATATTTAAAATTTTTTTTTCTTTGGGGGTTAAGAGGTTAAAGAAAGTTATGCAGATAATACAGATAAAAAAGTTTTTTACAAATAAAAATAAAGGAGCTGCTGGAAGCTGTACCAAAAAAAAAAAAATGGGCCCCCTCTCGTTGTCCAAAGGCCACTCTCCATACTCCTTTACTCTAGAGAGGATCTACTAGCCCGCCAATCAATCATAAAACTCTTTTTAAATTTGGGGGTTTTACAATAAAAAAATCCATGTAATTGGCTGGGTTAGTGTCGGACATTGTGGCCACATTATAAAAAACTTCTAGGTCTAAAACTCACATTGTTGCCCATATAACCAACAGGGGCCCTTTTTTCACTCCATAAATGGAAAATGGAAGGGCGCTCCTGTTGGTTGCATGGGCAACAAAGGGGTTTTTTAAACCTGGACATTTTTTTAAACATGGGCCCTGTAAGTTGATCCACCCCCAAAATACAATGCCCTGAAAGACCATTGTATGTTAATAAAATTTTTCGGGGCCCACTGTAACTTAAGGACCACTGTTCATTAAAATCCGGGTTTTTTATAAAACAAGGTACAACAGTGGTGCTCCAAAAACCCAAATACCCCTCCACTAATTAATTTTGTACATTTATTATTTTAATGTTATGATACATGCCCCTTTAAATACTACATATGCTTGGTAGAAGAACAAAGTCCTGTACAAGGGCCCAAAAAGGGATGCAATACCAAACTCTTGAGGGAGGAAGTAATGTTTAAAAGGAAAGGGCACTTAACAGTAAAAAAAAAAAGTAAAACGAGAAAAAAAACACTGTTTTTCCCCTGACTCCCCCAGCAAGATGCTGGGTGAGTGATTGACCCTTTTGGGAAAGGTATGAGACACATGACGACTTGCGAAAAATAAAGGAGATAGAAATTTTTTATGAAAAAGAGGCATGGAAAATTGATTTTTGAGGGGAAATTATTTTAGCAAATACTTTATTTGGAAGCTTCTGAGCACAGGGAAAACACAGGTCCATTAATAGGGCAAGCATAAAGGTATTTTTCATTTCTTTTGCTGTCTGTTATGCTGTGTCAAAATTTTGGGTTGTGTATTTAGCATTTTTGTTAAAATTTAGATTAGAATATTTTCCAAATGAGTAGGGGGTGGTCAATGGTTAGCCAGTTCAAATTTCATAAAGGACCATCTGCAAGCACTTGTATGTTCCCTTATTTTTGCAGGGATTTTTTAAGTGTCCCCCCGGTTCCCCTACAACTCTGAAACACACCGAAACTAATAGTTTTGATATAAATTTAAAGCGTAAGGCTTTTTTCACACGGTTTTCGGGCGTTTTCACCCCGTAATTCACGCGTACTGGCAAAAAGGGTTTTAAATACGTCCCAGTCTTTAGGGAAAACCACATTTCTCATAGAGAATATGGATTATGGCCCTCTCCTGCTTGCAATACGCCCCCGGGGAAAAAAAAATGAAAAAATGGTATTTTTTTCCCCCGGGAACTGATGTGGAAAGATGTCTATGGGCCATACCAATATGGATAATAAACTTCTGTCTAGCTCTGTGGAATTAAAAATGGCATAAAAAACTAGATAAAAAGAAAAGAAAATAGTTTGCCCTTAGGAAAGTGAATGTGGCCATATTATGGTCCTTATTAAAACCCCTTAATCAAAAAACTGTAAACCCCCAAAGGGCCCAACTTTTGCTGAGTTTTTTTTCTTTAACTTCTTTTTTTTTTTTTTTTTAAACTGTAATTATTAAATTTTTTAGAATGGAAAAACAGAAACATCAAATCCACAAGCGTTTTCATCAAAATGGGAAGGCTTTGTATCGTATTGTTACATACGAGTACAAAAAAAAAGTGTCCTAAATCATAGAAATCCGCAAATTAGTTTTGGGAGTTTCGCGGACCAAACCATAGGTTGACAGTCCTAGAACCGGGTTTGCAAATAGCCAAAATAAGGGCGTGTAAAAACCTTATGAAAAAAAACAAGACACATAGACAAAGACAAACAAAAAAGGGGGAAAAATACTGGGGGGGTGCTGGAAAAACAAGTTAAGGAGGAAACCTTGGTCTATTGGGGTTATTCGTTACCCTGGGGGAGTGGAATTTAAATTGTCCCAAGGCTTCCAGATAAAATCGAATTGTCAATCTGTCGTCCAGAAGAGCCGTTGAGTATTTCCCTCTCCGGATGTTTTAATTCAACTAAAAAAGCGGTCTTTCGGGGGGGAAAACCCGATCTTCCAGGTCTACTTATGAGCATTTTTTCGTTAGCAGGTGCAGGAGCAAACCGATTGAGGCCGGGGAAGGGCCCCGGGAAAAAATTTAACAGGTAACCCTGGGGGTTTAGAGGAAAGTTTTATGGCTATAACATCGCAGACTGGGATTTGACTTTTCCAAAAAAGGGTTTTTTAGGATTTCCAGAATATTTGCTCCAGAGTTTCACCGTGCCTCCCACAAACTCCCACAGGGCAGGACTAAGGGTAAAAAGTATGAAAAAATGCAGGGGTGTGGTACCCAAACATCACAGTTTGTAAAAGGTTTTCCTTATATAGCGCCCCGGGAAGACTTGGCTGCCTGAACCAAATCGTTTTCCATGTTTCTAGAGGGATGGCGTCCCCCAAAAAATCCTCCCTTTTCTCATGTGGAGTGAGTGGGTAGGGGCAGATCCGGGCCACAATATTTTATTTTTCCCAGGGAAATCATTTTCCCTTGGAAGAAATTGCCCGACATATCTTTTCAAAAAAAGTGGGGACCCATACCGACTAGAAATAAGATCTATGCAGAAAGGGCCTTATCGTAAAAAAGAGTTAAGTCGGGTGGACCCCAAAATTTTTTTCCCCCTTTAGAACTTCAAAAGGTAGAATTTCTCGAGCTCCTATAGTCTTACAATGTCCGCCAGCTTGAAAAGCTGGTTGTCAAACCATGGAAATCATGTGGGGTGCCGAAAGCAAATCAGAGCATTGGTTGAGAGAAACGATGTCATAGGTGAATACTGCGGGGCTAAGGTTAAATTTCTTAATGACAAATTTTCCACACCTTCCATGTCAAAGCCAGGGGGGCCCAGCAACGGCTTGGGAATTTGATTGTGAGTTGTAGACCATAGGAGCGAGTTAGGGTGGGATTGGGGCCAGCCACAATTTCCCATTCTGTCCATCTGGCATATGCATAATAAGGAGACCAGGCTGGATTCTACGTAATTGAGCGGGCCCAGTAATACTTTTGTATGTCTGGCACGGAAAGGCCACCCCGGACTTGGAGCCAATGGGTTTGATTTTGAGACCCGGGGCCCTACCCGCGCCATATGAAACGCATAAAAGCAGCTTGATAGTTTTTAAATTCCAGTGGGAACGGCACAGGCAGTGTCTCAAATAAATACATCAGCTTTGGGAGGGCTGTTCTTGTATCTTCTATAAAAAGATCAGCCAAAAGTACTGCAGAATCAATAGGGCAGCACAAAAAAATACTAATGTGTCCTTAATATTGAACTGTACATACAATGTGCCATACAGGTTAAGCATGTGTATGAGGCATTGCAGCGTGCATGGACAATATACTTTCCTTTCATCCACAGTGGTCATAAATGATCTAGTATCATAGTGATTATTGCATTAAGCATTCAGCTGTCATGAAGTTATTTCACTATGTAAGAACTCAACTAGTACAGGAATATGGGTCACTTTATGTTCTGTCTGACAGTTTATGGCTAGAAAGGCTTTACAGATTTCCCTAAACTAAACATTTCAGAAAGAGATTTGCAAATCCCACATGGCTTACTATATAACTTATTCTTATCCTGAATTAATATACCAGTTGAAACTGGAGAGAACAGGCAGACATTTTGATTTATCTTGGCTGATGATATTTATGATTGATCTCTAAAAAATACTTCAGAAGTTTGTGGAGGACTAAGAAGAAAACAGTCTAAGTCCTCATTAATTATTGCAACATGAAAGATTAACAAATGTTTTTAAATTTAAAATAAAAAAAAATTATGTGCCTGAAACAGAGTGGATTTCTAGAACTTATTGCTTGACCTCATGAGCATGGTTGTTGTACTCGTGAAACTTTTGTTTTCAGTATTTTTTTTGCCCCCAGATTGCTCTATGCATTTTAAAAACACAGCTATCAATACCATCATAAGATCCCATGAAAAGATTATTTTTTCATGTGCTCTTAATATGGGCCACCTAATCATTGGGGGCCCAACTTACCACATGCACATACCACAATATGTCTGTCGAATATACAATCCCCATGATAAAAAAGATGCCATACACAGGATGATTGTACATTGTACTTCAATCCTGTGTAAACTTTATGTTGTTTCCCATATAAATGTATGCATACATTATTCCATGGTTTTCCAATACATAACAAACAAAAAAGTTTCAAATATCACAGGATACAAAAGATGTACAGCAAATAAGCAAAAATACACCAAAAGAATGTCAAAAATTATGAAAATATATTGTACAATTTATTATTTTCATCTGTTGTACATGTACAGCAATGTTTTGTGCCAAAGAATTTCAGCTAATGTTTTTAGCCATTAGGGCATGTCCCCACGGCACGAGTTTTCGGCCGGTTTTTCAGCCGGTTTGCGGTTTTTCATCGCAGAAAAAAGCCGTCCCCCCTGCGGCCGTGGGGACGGGCGCAAAACAGGACAAATACCGGCCGGTTATTTGTCCTATGCCGTGGGGATGCGCCCTTACTCTTTGACACATGAAGTCTGTTATATATGGCACAGAACAAGATTCAAAAAAAGTCTTTCATATCTACTGTGCATATCACTCACCATATCACTATTTTTTTTATATTATGCAACTTTTCATTTGATAAATGTACCCTCTGAGCCTTGGTAATATATTGTTGGAATGTGCAGATCTGGTTTCAGCCCATAGCAGCCATATGCAGTGAAAAGGATATTCCAATGACAAAAGTCTGAATTCGGCTTAGACCTTGGAGTTACCATCAGTGCACTGAGTCCTGAACAGTGTGGAACTGGGATGCCTGGGGCCCATCAATAGAGGTGATTCTTGGAGCCCACCCTCCAGCTATTGTACATGACTGCACATACTGCACATGACTTTGAACTATGCATCTTGCTTTCTACCTCTCTTTACCTGGTATTTCACATTGCATGCATGTGCATGAATGTTCACATGCAGAATATCCGTAGTGATTCTACTGCTTTCAAAAGGTACATCTGCAACAGCAGATCTCCACGAAAACGTGTGGATTTCATTGCGGATTCTCCGGTAGAGATATAGAGGAAAATTAAAATCCATATACTAATTTTCCCAGTGTTTCCATGGTGAGGTGTCTCCAGTTCCATGGTCTTCTCCGCACAGCTGGTCTTCAACATGATGTCTTATCCCATGTGACTTGTAGAGCCGATCACAGGGCTCCAGAAGTGACATTGGATATGACTCTATTGTTATTTTCATGTTCATGCTACTTGCTGTTGCAGATTTACCTGCGGAGAGCAGTCAAATTCTGTAGCAATTCTGCTGCATGTGAACCTACACTAAAGAGGACTTCCAGGATTTTCAAAAATCCAGCACGGCACAGGCCATGACTTCTATAAAAAATGAAAAAAAGGACCTAACCCCTAAACTATAGCCATTGTCATTACAGGATCACCGGAGCTCCGCCGTTCCCCACCAGTCCGCCAGCACTGACGTCATGTACATAGCCAGCAAGACTATCAGTCCGTCCGTCCATCCTTCATCCGTCCATCCTTCCGTCCATCCATCCGTCCGTCCTTCCATCCATCTGTCCGTCCTTCCATCCATATGTCCATCCATCCATCACCTCCATCCATCCATCATCCATCCGTCTGTCCGTTCATCCGTCCGTCCATCCAAAGGGGGTTATATCAGCGCTTGTTCCAGCGCTGTTGTCGGACCAGATGAATTCACTTATGCTCATGATCAATGCTCAAATGATGCTGCAGCCCATCACAGGCCTTGCCAGTCACATGCTGTATGTCTTGGAAGAGAAAACTATGGCCTGTAAATAGCTGCAGGGTTACATAAACAATTAATGTGACATAATTGGCTGGTGAGGTTTTTTTTCCTATTTTGTAAACTTTTACCAAAAGGTCGCTTTGTGTCCTCTTGCCCAATAGATGGCACCAGAACAAAGAAGGTGAAGAGCTGTGGCTGGCAAAGGAATTAACCAGAGAGAAGGCAGTTGGAGAGGCAGAGGCAGTCGAAGAGGCAGAGTGACAGGAAGGGAAAAAGGAGGTGTATGCGATCAGAGAGAGGAGAGAGAAGCCGCAGAAGGGACGTTGGTGTGGCGTGTCCCCATTTTGAGAGGGTAACTTGTGTGGCCTATACTGTTAAGCAAGAGAAGTTGTTTAGTTCCCGTGCACAGACAGCAACAAGGAGAGTTACCTATGAGGTCTCAGCACAGGCGTGGACGGAGAGGGAGTCTTGCAGGTGAACCACCAAAGAGAGACTGTTAAATCATATAAGGATTGAACCATTGTTCAATGTTACCCAAATACATTTATCTGATTGTTACCTTATTCATTTGTTTTCTTGTACTAAATATACAGTAAAGAAGAGTTAAAGATAGAGACTCTGATGAGCATTACTACATTTTGGAACACACCTTTAAAATGTCAGGTGTCCTTTAAGTGTAATTGCATCATAATCCACTACAGCGATTAAATAATTATTTAAATAATTTAATAAAAGCCATGCAGTAAAATATTTTACTGACAGTACAATCCCTTAGAGCTGTGTTCACAAATGCTGGTGGTGCACAGCTAAAAAAAAAGCTTCAGCAAAACACGTTTTACCACACACTGCAATGCCATTATTCGTCCCGGGTTTTTTTAAAAGAAAAAATGGGGACTTCTTTGGAAATTCATGCCCTAAAATGCCAAAGCTTGGGGCCTTTTTTTGCCCCCTTTCCGTTCATTTTACCATGTTGGCATTTGAGTCGACTCCGATGGCGTACCCCCGTACTGCCCTGTAGCATCTCTGGTGAAACATTTTAAAAATGGTAGATTTATCAAACTGGGCCTCATTTATAAAATGTCAAGTTTAAGATGTGCAGCTTTAATTTTCTAGGACTTTAAAAAACTGTTTGCGTCCAGTTAAAAACTGAAACCAGTTTTGTTGGTTGCTAGGGGGCAAAAGGACGTCTTGTCAATCTTACTCGACAATGCCCACATGTATATGTTTTGAAAATCGGGCCTTGTTAGAACTGCCTAGTCAAAGGGGTTTTTACACAGCAAGTAAAAATACTGGTCGGTTTTTCCGAGGGGTTTTTTGTATGGTTTTGCGGCCTTCCTCACCCGGGGGGGGGGGGAGGGGGCGGCTTTTTCTGCGATGAGGGAGAACACCCCTCCCCATTCACATTTGAATGCACATTTTCCCGGACGGAAACCCGGATGGAAAAAAGTGTTGAAATGTATTTCGGGGGGCCCGGGGGCAGAAAAAACTGCCGGGGCTGAAAACCCCGTGCAGTGGGGGCTGCTGCCGGGTTTTCCCTACGCCCCCCTTTTTGGGGGTTTTTCAGGCGGTCTCAAAACCCAAACCCCGAAAAACCGGCCAAAAAACCTGGTGGGGCATGCCTAGTTTTAACCTTTTTTAAAAATTGGGTTTTTTAGCCACTAGCGCACTAAAAATTTTTGGACATTATTTTGACACGGTGCCCACGTTAAACCAAGCCCCTTTCCCCCATGCCAACCCTTTTGTAGAAACCAGAAGTTCTAAAATATGGCAATGTTTCGATTCCAAGTTTACATCTTCTTTTAAATTGGCTGATTTTTATCCATATTGTTGTTTTGCAGCTAAGCTATGTCAAGAAATAAACCCTTTCTCAGGTCTGCCCCTTTTGGCCAGAAGTGTTTATAAATGTCAAAAACACATAGGGTACATTTTTGGAAAACGGGCCCTGGTCAAAAATTCACTTTGTTCCAAATAGCAAATCATAGCGCCCCTTCATTCTTCAGAGCACCATATAAAATAAGGGGCTTCTGAGGGTTGCTATGGGAAAAAAACTGATTTTAGCCCCTAGCATTTTCTTCATGTGGTCATAGAGCCTTAAAGGAGTTTCCATTAGGGCTTTCCCTGTCTTGTCCCTGGAAAGTTAACAGGGGGTGCTGCTTGTCTGTTCTTTCTCCTTCCCCCCCTCTCCCCCTCCCATCAGCCACGGGCAGCTCGAAATTCTTCAGGGGGGGGGGAGGGGGTTTGCCCCAAATTCACCCTGTGTGCCCCCTCCCTAGTTCTGTTACAGGAGAGGGCGATTAGGAGGTAGAGAGGAATATAAGCTGTGTGCAAAAAGACGGGGGTGATGTGTTCCTATATCCCCTGCTTTTTCCAAGTCTCCATCCCAGCAACAAAAAGGGCATTTTTACTTTACCAATGGCCCCAAATACTGGAGAGCATAAAGTATTCAAACCCTATCTGTAAATTTAGTAAGTCACATTTCCAAAGATTTTCGATTATAGTAACAGAAGGGTTTCATGCTGTCACATCTATCTGTGTAGAGAGCAGGAGGAAGCAGGCACACACAGGGTTAATCCGGGAGCACAGAAAACAGACGCCAGAGCCTCCCTCCCCCCTCCTTCTACTACAGAAGCATTCTGTGCGGGAGGGGCTCTCTGCTCCGACCTGTCTTCAAAAGGGTGATGAGTCATTCAGCCTGACAGCCAGTAAGATAAGGATCAACAGGTCGGCTACTATAGAGATCTGAGAAGCTGATGTAGTAATACTAACAGGGCTATCTCAAAATCAGTATGACATTTGTAATGAACATATATTGCAAAGCTGCTTGTTTTTTAAAGATCTTTAAATTAAAACCCAATCATTGTAGCGAGACAACCCCTTTAAGTATGAAAACTGTCCAGCAGTAAGACTGTCTTTGTTGCCCGTAGCAACCAATCAGTGCTCAGTTTTCATCTCACATAGGGCTCTGGGAAAATTAAAATTGAGCTCTGTTTAGTTGCTATGTGCAACAAAGACAGTCTTACTGCTAGATAGGTTTCATACATGAGGCCCATAATAAATGTGGTGTAAAGCATGTACGACAGTATTTGGGTGCAAATTGCGCCAGAATTCTGGCACAATTGTCAAAATATATGTGCCCCATTGTATACCCGCAGAAAGCTGTTACAAAGCATGTACATTTTGTCACTGCTGCAATGTGAACTTAAAGGGGTTGTCTCGCTACAATGATTGGGTTTTAATTAAAAGATCTTTAAAAAACAAGCTGCTTTGCAATATATGTTCATTACAAATTTCCTACTAATTTTGAGTTATCCCTGTTAGTAGTAGTACATCAGCTTCTCAAATCTCTATAGCAGCAGACCTGTTGATCTTTATCTCATTAGCTGTCAGGTCTGCTGACTCATCACAGCACAGAATGCTTCTGTAGTGGAGGGAGGTGGAGGGCTCTGGCATCTGTGTCTGTGCTGCCTGGATTAACCCTGTGTGTGCCTGCTCCCTTCTGCTCTCTTCACAGATTGAGGAGAACAGAGGTGAGGCTGATCAATAGATGTGACAGCAGTGACCCTGTGTGTTACTATAATCATGATGTGTCTGTGGAGCTGTGACTATACTAATAGAACAGATCAGGGGGGCATGTGAACGCTTCATGCTCTGCTGTATTAGTGACACATCCTGAGTATAGTAACACAATTCACAGCTGCTCTGTGTCTGTTCTGACAGGGTCTGTTTGTTGCTGGAGATGTGGAGATTTGTATGCTAAGCAGGGGGTATAGGAACACTTGCATCCCCCCTGCTCTGCTATTAGCAATCACAGCTTCACAGACCTCTCCACACTCATAGATCAGCCCTCTCTCTGCTGTCTCTTGACTGTGGAGAAGATCAGCAAGAGCCTGCAGCAGACCTAGGCAGGCACACACAGGGTTAACTCTGGCAGCAAACCCCCTCGCCCTCCCCCCTGTTGTATAGAAGTTACAGAGGAGAGCTTTCTGTGTGCTGAGGAGAGGGGGGAAGAGGGAGGAGAAGAGGCAGACAAGAAGCACGCCCCTGAATTCAAAAGACCTCTGCTCCAGACACATTGAAGCAGGCTGAAAGCTTGTAATGAGACAACTCCTTTAACGTTGTGGCTGCAGTTTTACATGTGTTATTACATTAGGTTGTTGCTTTACACATTAATAAGTTGTAAGGTTTCAAAAAACGGATTTTACTTGAGGTCCAGAAACATTCTTGTCCTTGTCAGTGCCCAGTACTGCAGCAATAGTGGCTGGAGTACAGTACAAATATTTTCTAATTTAGCCACTAAAATGGTAAGTTTTTTTTTTTTCTTTTATGTCCAACAATTGAGAGCAGATGTTGGACAAGAAGAGGCTATAAGTGTACTCTGGTATGGATGCACAGCATGAACATTGGACATGGCAATCATAGCTCTGTTATATTTGGAGTGAAATAGGCAATATTTTACTAAAATAAAGCTCCATTAAAAATAGTATAAGGATTGGTCTCGTTGGTTTTGGAGCCAGCAATGTTATGCAGAATCAAATATGGTATTACTTTTCTTGGCAATGGTGCTATTAACCAAAGGCATTTGACGTGCCACTATAAGTCTTGGAGTCTAGTCAATTAAATAATGCATTGGTCATGGTGCTATTATCACTGGTTATGTTATCTTTTCCATCAGTAATACTAAGTGTGACCCCAGACTCTCTGGCCATTAAAATAACTGACTTGAGACACATGTAACTATGCTATATGTTATTAAAGTTCCAAAATGATGTAGCTACACATAATGTTAACCTAGCTTTTTTACTTTGTAGCAAATAGTAGCACTTAGTAGTAAGTATAAAAATCACAGATATGATGCAAAACAATGTTTAATAGCTAAACACTCTGGCTGCATAGAATATACCTCCAAAACATAAGAGGAAACAATTTTACTTAATGGCATGTGTAGCTAAAATAGAGGAAAGCTATGGAATCACTGAATGTTGTGGAAAAAATGATGGAATCACTTTGTAATTTGCATTAGTAACACAAATAGTGGTCTACAGCCTTAAATTGTAAACTGGTCTGTGTGTAAAGGTTGGGTAAATATAAAAATAAACTTAATTTACTAAAGCTTTTAAGCCTCCAACTTCCCCAAATCACTCTATAATATTATATAAAATTCATCTGTTTTAATTAAAGGGGTTCTCCTGGACTAGTCTTTAATTTGTTATAGGGCTCACATCTGTATTATATTAAACTTCATCTGTTTTAATTAAAGGTGTTCTCCTGGACTATATTTTAATTTGTTATAGGGCTCACAACTGTATTATATTAAACTTTGTAATTCACACTTATTAAAAATTATTTACCTGTCCTGCTGGGCAGAACCAGGCAAAGAGCCCTGAACTTTTCTGTGCATCTATAGCTATTTCTGCTGCAGCTGGACGGGACACGCCCCCCTTTTCTGTGATTGGCTGACCGATATGTCATTCAGCCTGTCCGGACACGTCCCTGGACGGGAAATGCCCCTCCGTGCTGTGATTGGCTGCCTGCACTCTATGCTTAATTCCCTATGAGCTGTTTAAATCAAAAGTGAAACTAACTGCCTGAGATGGCTGCTGGCTCCATACTCATCTCCCAGCTCTATGGTGAACGATCCGGGTAATCACTGATTTTCTAGCTGATAGATTCACTCTCCCCTCATATAACACAGTTTTATACCCTGCTCCCCCCATATAACAGCCTTATACAGTCTGCTCTACCTCCTGCCTGATAACAGAGGGGAAGGACGGGGGAGGGCAGTGTGCATTCCTCACACTTGCTTCTTCAGTTCATTCTGTGTCTATAAATGATAACACCACTACAGGTGATCTGGTTACAGCAATACAGGGGCTCTGATTACAAGGAGCTTATGCATTCTCTAGCTGAGAGCTCTGCAGCCAAGAGAAGCAGAACAGGAGGGCTGCAGAGTTGAGTCTCCGTCCCTTTCCCGGGCTTCACACAAAATGTTTGATGTCAAAAACTCTTCAATGAGGGAGACACGCCTCCAGGGAGGAGAGACACCTACTAAGAGGAGAGACTCACCCCTGGATTTGAAGTTGAAACAGATAGAGACAGCTCAAGTCTGCGAAAGCTTCAAACGATAAAACCGTTTAATTACATAAAACTAGATAAAATTAAATAATTTAAAAACAATATAAACTTAATCTAAAAATGTATAATAGCCCGCAAATCTACAATTATCTCTTATCAAATGAATGTTAATTAAATAATATAAAATTATTATTTAATAAAATAATCACAAATAATTAAAACAATACAGCATCTACCACAAATCCCGTTCGCAGTCAGGTATTTACGGAGTTAGCTTAGTATTATCAGTGATTACAACCACATCACAGCAGGCTAGAAATAAAAAAAAAACTGTTAGAATAGCTTGTCACTGAATAGAAAATATCAAAGTAGTGATCTTGTTTGGCACGCAACAAGTCTCAGAGACCTGTCACGGCCTCGTTCATACATGTCCCCCTATGTTTTTAAAGTGTGTTGCCCTTTTATTTATTATTTTTGTTATGTACGGGTGATATATTATTTTAGATCGATTTCCATGGAGCTGTTGATTTTAATGGATGTTCAGAAACATCTTTGCAGTGTCACTTGCAGACTAGCCAGATGTTTTCAAATGTTTTGTGGTTTGCAAGCAGTGAAAAACATATAAAAAAACAGGGTCCTATACGCTCTCCTATGATATCTCAAAAGTATGTAACTGAAACCTGATCACGGGATGTTCCCTTATCAACCACCCTCTGTTTCCTATCACTAAACCAGTTGTTAACCCACCTACACATTTTCCCTCAGTCCCAACATTCCCATTACTTGTATGAATGTGACATACTTGTAATTACCTTTAAGAGGACTACATACACTCACCGGCCACTTTATTAGGTACACCTGTCCAACTGCTCGTTAACACAATTTCTAAGCAGCCAATAACATGGCGGCAACTCAGTGCATTTAGGCATGTAGACATGGTCAAGACAATCTCCTGCAGTTCAAACCGAGCATCAGTATGGGGAAGAAAGGTGATTTGAGTGCCTTTGAACGTGGCATGGTTGTTGGTGCCAGAAGGGTTGGTCTGAGTATTTCAGAAACTGCTGATCTCCTGGGATTTTCACGCACAACCATTCTAGGGTTTACAGAGAATGGTCCGAAAAAGAAAAAACATCCAGTGAGCGGCAGTCCTGTGGGCGGAAATGCCTTGTTGATGCCAGAGGTCAAAGGAGAATGGGCAGACTGGTTCGAGCTGATAGAAAGGCAACAGTGACTCAAATAGCCACCCGTTACAACCAAGGTAGGCAGAAAAGCATCTCTGAACGCACAGTACGGCGAACTTTTAGGCAGATGGGCTACAGCAGCAGAAGACCACACAGGGTGCCACTCCTTTCAGCTAAGAACAGGAAACTGAGGCTCCAATTTGCCCAAGCTCATCGAAATTGGACAGTAGAAGATTGGAAAAACGTTGCCTGGTCTGAGGAGTCTCGATTTCTGCTGCGACATTCGGATAGTAGGTCAGAATTTGGCGTCAACAAACATGAAAGCATGGATCCATCTGCCTTGTATCAACGGTTCAGGCTGGTGGTGGTGGTGTCATGGTGTGGGAATATTTTTCTTGGCACTCTTTGGGCCCCTTGGTACCAATTGAGCATCGTTGCAACACCTTGTGGAATCTATGCCACGAAGAATTGAGGCAGTTCTGAAGGCAAAAGGGGGTCCAACCCGTTACTAGCATGGTGTACCTAATAAAGTGGCCGGTGAGTGTAGACAACAGCCACAGTCTTATCCAGGTCCATTCTGTAACTTTATATCAAACTCTGGCACTTTTCAATAATGGAAGAAAGGGAATCACAGAGAGCTCCGCACCCGTCCATTCAGCTTAACATTCATATATATCAGATTGCAATAGCTAACAATTAAAGGAGTTTTATCGTTTGAACTGTTCGGGCTCTTCAGCTAATTTTCTCAGATTGAGTTTGAAATCCAGGGGCGTGTCCCCTCTTTCAGCAGGGTGTCTCTCCTCCCAGGAGGCGTGTCTCTCCTCACTGAAGAACGTGACTCATCATTTTGTATGAAGCAGGGATGCAGAAGGTTGTCTGGATATAACAGCTCTGTACCCTCCTGCATGTTTCTTATTCAGCACTTTCAGGTCCAAAGCTCCTCCCTGTGCTATATGCAGTTATACACACAGATGAGACATGTGAGGAGTGTACACTGCCATCCCCCCTTCCTTTGTTACCAGGCTGCAGTCTGTTACTGTTTTATATGGAGCAATGCACACTGCCCTTCCCCTCCTCCGATCCCCCTGTTAACAGGCAGGAGACTCTATAATACTGTGTTATATGAGGGGATCTGTGACTTAAGGGGTTTTGCCACCATGTAATTTGACGGGGGATGTTTTAGAAATCTAATTTAGGTACTTTCTTAAATGCATGTCATTAAAAAAAGTGTAAAAAAAAGCAGCTATCAGCCAAGTAAAGATGTCAACTCTATCACTCAATGTTCCCCTGACAACAAACACCTGTTTTTATCTCTTAGTTTAACACACAAATTACATGAAAGCCCGCAGCTTTTTTCTTCAGTTTTTAGTGGTGTTCACCCAAATTGTACTGACAACCAGGCAGAGATCTTTTTCCCAACTACAAGGACAAATGTCAGCTTCAAGTAAAGATCTCTGCTTGCTGTCAGTGACATGTGAGGGAAAAAAATGGGGGGGGGGAGAAGCAATCAGCTTTGATATAAGACCCTGCTCACACTATAACTAGCTTGGGGTGGTAGTGTACTGGTAAAGCTTTGCTTTTACAATGAAGGGGTTTGGAGTTCTAGTCCCTCACAGAGTATTTTTTCCCCCCTAAATTCTAAAATATGTAGAGAGAACTAAAAAATATATGTAAATCTCTATATTTATATATATATATATTATATATATAATATTATATATATATATATTTTATATATTATTATATTTAAATACACACATACATAGCTCCCCCAAATCATGTCTCATCCCCCAGAGTATAGCATTGTATCACATATGTTGGAAGTGCTTGGTGGAATGTACGATGGGAACACTATATAGGGGAGCTTTGTGTGTGTATATAAATAAAATTATAGATGTCTACACATATATTTTCATATCTTCACATATGTGTATAATTTATAAAAGAAAACAAAAAAAAAATGACTGATGGGGCTTGAACTCCTAACCTCTCTCTTGCAGAGCTGATCAGCTCTACACTACACATACAGCTTGGACAAACACTGTGTTGAATCCTTATGTTATACACTACAGATGAAGACATCATAAGGAGGCGGGGCTTGCATTAGATCTGAGGAACAGAACGCCCTCTTTTCAAAGTAGCAGCATAAGGACTGGACCTGTGAGGAGTTGAATCAACCTCTTGGAAAAAGCCCCTTAAACAGGCAGTCATTGCCCAGATCATCACCCTCGAGCTGGGAGATGTATATAGAGCCAGCAGACCTTGGTTTCACTATAGATTTTAACAGCTCAGAGGGGAGTAAACACAGAGTGTGCAGGCAGCCAATCACAGCACATGGGGGCGTGGTCGGGGCATTTCCTGTCTAGGGGCGTATCCCAACAGGCTGAATGAAATGTCAACCAGCCAATCACCGTGCCGGGGGCATGTATAGGGGCGGGAAACATCCAGGGGGTGTGTCCGACCAGCAAATAGAACACAGATTTACAGAAAAGCTCATATCTGCTAAACCAAGTGACTGAGGTAATGCAACCCAATTACAAAAGTGCTTATTTTTACTGTCCCCATAATCTGAGAAATTGATCTTTCAAAACTTTTTTCTTAAAAATAAACTTGTATTCAATTTCTTCAATAAACATATATGTAAATATATATATATATATATATATATAATATATATGTGTGTGTGTGTGTGTATATATATATATATATATTTCAATTGCAAAGAAGCCACGTATTAGACCAGTTCACGACTAAAATCCAACTTGATATTTCATATCAATGTTAGCTTAAAGTGCTATATATACATAAAAGTCATCTTTCAAATTGCAGCAAATTCACACCGCTCTTAAAAAAGATACCGCATAAATCACAATCGCAACACTGACTTGCAGGCATTAATAGAAAACACGCTTGACAAAGGGGGTATGTCTATTGCCTTTCCCCCAAAACATTGCGGTTTGGACACCACTCCGATGAGTATATTTTCTATTACTACTTGCAAGTCAATACTGCGATTGTGATTTATGCGGTATCTTTTTTAATAGCGCTGTGAATTTGCTGCAATTTGAAATATGACTTTTATGTATATATAGTACTTTAAGCTAACGTTTTGTGAAATATCAAGTTGGACTTTAGTTGTGAACTGGTGTAATACATGGCTTCTGTACAATTGAAATATTATATACACTCACCGGCCACTTTATTAGGTACACCTGTCCAACTGCTCGTTAACACTTAATTTCTAATCAGCCAATCACATGGCGGCAACTCAGTGCATTTAGGCATGTAGACATGGTCAAGACAATCTCCTGCAGTTCAAACCGAGCATCAGTATGGGGAAGAAAGGTGATTTGAGTGCCTTTGAACGTGGCATGGTTGTTGGTGCCAGAAGGGCTGGTCTGAGTATTTCAGAAACTGCTGATCTCCTGGGATTTTCACGCAAACCATCTCTAGGGTTTACAGAGAATGGTCCGAAAAAGAAAAAAACATCCACGTGAGCGGCAGTCCTGTGGGCGGAAATGCCTTGTTGATGCCAGAGGTCAAGGAGAATGGGCAGACTGGTTCGAGCTGATAGAAAGGCAACAGTGACTCAAATAGCCACCCGTTACAACCAAGGTAGGCAGAAGAGCATCTCTGAACGCACAGTACGGCGAACTTTGAGGCAGATGGGCTACAGCAGCAGAAGACCACACCGGGTGCCACTCCTTTCAGCTAAGAACAGGAAACTGAGGCTCCAATTTGCCCAAGCTCATCGAAATTGGACAGTAGAAGATTGGAAAAACGTTGCCTGGTCTGATGAGTCTCGATTTCTGCTGTGACATTCGGATGGTAGGGTCAGAATTTGGCGTCAACAACATGAAAGCATGGATCCATCCTGCCTTGTATCAACGGTTCAGGTGGTGGTGGTGGTGTCATGGTGTGGGAATATTTTCTTGGCACTCTTTGCGCCCCTTGGTACCAATTGAGCATCGTTGCAACACCTTGTGGAATCTATGCCACGAAGAATTGAGGCAGTTCTGAAGGCAAAAGGGGTCCAACCCGTTACTAGCATGGTGTACCTAATAAAGTGGCCGGTGAGTGTATGTTCACTGAAGAAATTGAATACAAGTTTATTTTTAAGAAGAAAGTTTTGAAATGTGTTTCATTGTTGGCTATGGGAATCTGTAACTTACCACCTCATAGAAGCTCACTGCACTGGTTTAAAAGGGCCAGTTCCACATAAATCCATGCTGATGCTGTTATAAGGTTGTAATCTTCAAATATTTTACCCACAGTAGAATTTAACCCCTTACCGCCGGAACCAGTTTTGGCCTTGCTGACAGAGCCCCATTTTTTTAAAATCTGGCATGTGTCACTTTATGTCAGAATAACTTTTTGACACTTTAACCTATCCATGTGATTCAGAAATTGTTTTCTCGTGACATATTGTGTTTTAAGATAGAAAGAAATTTTGGTCCAAAAAATGCTTGTTTATTTATGAAAAATATTAAAGTATCGTGAAAAATTTGAAAAATTTACAAATTTCAAACTTGAAAAATTTCTGCATGTAAGACAGATAGTTATTCCACTCAAAATAGTTTGACTAGCATCTCCTATATGTCTGCTGTAGTTTGGCATCATTTTTTTAAATGTGTTTTTTTTTTTTTTTAAGACATTAGGGGGCTTAGAAATTTAGCAGTAATTTTCAAATTTTCAAGAAAATTTGCAATATACATTTTTTAGGGACCAGGACAGTTGTAACGTGACTTTGATTGGCCTGTATGTTAGGTACCCCCAGAAAGGACTTCATCTAAGAAACTACACCCCTTAAAGTGTTCAAAACAGCATTTAGAAAGTTTATTAACACATTAGGTGTTTCACAGGAATTAAAGCAAAGTGGAGGTGAAATTTCAAAATTTCACTTTTTTTTGCAGATTTTCAATTTGTATCCATTATTCACAAGAATGCGGTAAATGTGATCAGGAAAATGCAACTTAATATTGATTCCCAGATTCTGCCTTTTTTCAGAGATATCCCATATGTGGCCTAGTGCATTATTTGCCTCAACCACAAGCCCCAGAATAGGAGGAGCACCTACTGGACTCTGGGGTCTCATTTTCATTACGATTTTATTTAGGGGCAATTTCTGGTTTGCGGACACCCTAAGGTGCTAAAACTTAATAAACTCCTCTAAAAATACCCCATATTGGAAACTACACCCCTTAAGGAATATATACAGGGGTGTAGTGAGTATATTGACCCCACAGGTGTGTCACATTTTTTTAGCGTTAGGCTGTGAAAATGAAAAAAAAAATTTTTTTTTCCAACAATCAGCAGTTTTAGCTGAACATGTTTCATTTTTGCAAGGCATCCTGGTAAAAAAGCACCCAAAATTTTGTTACGCAATTTCTTCCAAGTTCAGCAATACACTACATGTGGGTGTAAACTGCTGTTTGGGCTCATGGCAGGGGGTATAAGAGAGGGAGTGTTATTTGGCTTTTGGAACACAGATTTTGGTGGGGCCATGTCGCATTTACAAAGCCCCCAAAGTACCAGAACAGGTGAAACCTTCCAGAAGTCACCCCATTTTGGATTCAGCCTCCCTCAAGGATCTCATCTAGGGGTGTATTGTGCATTTTGGGTGCACAGGTGTTCCAAAGTTGGTTTTTTTTGCATTGGGCTATGAAAATGAGGGGAAAACGCAGTTCCGCCGTTGCTTTTTGGGCTTCAATTCTACAGTGTTCGCCGTGCAGTGTAAATGACGTGATAACTTTACTATGGGGGTCGGTACAATTGCAATGATATAGATTTTATATAGTTTTTTATGTTTTATTACTTTTACACAATAGAAATAGGTCTATAAAAAATTGCGTTTTTATGTTGTCCTGTACTGATAGCCATAACTTTTTCAGTTTTCTGTATACGGTGCTGATTATGGGCTTGTTTTTTGTGGGATGAGTTGAAGTTTTTATTAGTACCATTATGGGGGGTATATGCCGCTTTTATCACTTTTTATTAAGGTTTTTGTGAGGTATTTTGAACATTCCTGGTAGTGTTTTCTATTTTTATTTTTTACAGCGGTCACCATGCAGTATAACTGACATACTAGTATTACTCAGCAGGTCGATACGGTTACAGTGATACCCAATTTGTATATTTTTTTTATGTTTTACTGTATGTGTTTTAATTTTATTTTTTGTGTTTGTGTTTTACTTTTTTTACTTTTCTTTTTTTACTTTTTCACATTTTTTTACTTTTCCCCAGTGGGGATTTGTAACAGCAAATCCCCACTGAGGAAAAGCAATCGTTAGATTGCTGTTTGAATAGGAGACCTGTGCACAGCGTTACTGCTGTGTACAGGTCGCCATGGCAACTACTGACACCATGCCCACAATGCATTGTGGGCATGGTGACGTCACCAGACTACCCGGATGCATTCAGAAAGCATCCGGGGAGTCTGGTAAGGGGACCAGTAGCGGCGCAGAGCGCCATTACTGCACCGATTGTAGGCAGGGGGAGCTGCCTCCTCCTACCTTACGGCTTTATTATCGCGACCATGACAGGTTGCGATAATAAAGCATTAATCACCCGCAGCTGGAGCTCACTTTGGCCGGGGGTGATGCAGCATGAAGCCAGCGGTAATTTACTGCTGGTCCCATGTCACGATTGTGCGGGGCTCGCCCGCACGATCGCCAGGAGGTATGCATAGGTCCATTTGCGGGAAGTCACTTCCCGCAAATGGACTTATGCATACGTCCAATGTCGGGAAGGGGTTAAAGGACTACAGTTTTTTTTCTTTAGTTTATCAGAAATTGCTTCTAGGTACATAGTAGTGCCAGTAATTTTATTGACCTGCAGCTAAATACAGGATTTCTCACTGCTGCCTATACTGTGAGCAGCATAGTGGTGTGCCCAGAAGTGAAGCTCTCTATACATTCACATGAGAGTTTCAAATTCAGTCTCCTAGGAATGCACAGAGAGACTAAATTCCTGTCAGCATCAAAAGCATATTATGAGGAACATGTATGAAAGTTCTAAGACTTTCTTTATTGCCTATAGCAACCACTCAGAGCTCCCCTTTCCTTTTTTCAGAGCATTATATATAATAAAAGAATAGCTTTGATTGGTTGCTATGGGCAACAAAGAAAGTCTTAGACCTAGACAGTTTTCATATTTGAGGCCCATGGTGTTTTTCAACTAATCAGAGAGCAGCTTATGTGACCTAACAGAGAATATTGCATCAGCCAAAAATCCTGTATTGAGCTGCAGGTAAGCAAAGGTACTAGCACTACAGTATACCTAAAAGCAATCCCAAATGAACTAAGAAAAAAAATCTGAAGTGGCCCTTTAAACTTACAAGCCTATGGTTTCCAGGCTCACTTTTTCAACCCTTTAATGCATATTTGCACCACATCCATCTGTTATGTGTCAGTTCTGTGTTAACATACCCTATCATTATAGAACTCTAAAATAATGGTTTGTCACATTACAGATTTCCTGCAGAACATGGAATGTGAGTGCCTTTCACCAGTGACTATTAGGCAGGTGACTTTTAATGGAGCGTTTACCTTCTTCTTAATCATGTCACCTGTCATTTGGTTTTCCTGTGTAATTACAAAGTATTTTATAGACTTTTCCCCATCCTCCACCACAATTACACTTAAATAATTTTAGCTTAAAGTTTCTTTCTATTTATGTATATAAAGGATATTTGTATTTTTTACAATGATTCTCTCTGTTTCACACTGTGCTGCCTTTACTAGTCACACAATTTTGTTTGGCTTTTGTAAATTTTCATTGCCTCATCATCCGCTTCTTGCGTCAGCAGTTTAAACGCTTTCTTTTACTCACTGATTATGACCATTACCATTTTAATTTAACTGCATTGGTTTTCTCCTATTCACACTATGTTGGTTCCCATTAGATATAAAGTTGAAACCAGAAGTTTACATACACTATATAAAAAGACACATATGCATGTTTTTCTAACTATCTGATATGGAATCAGAATAAACCTTACCCGTTTTAGGTCAATTAGGATTACCAGAATTATTTATATCTGCCAAATGCCAGAATAATGAGAGAATTTTTTAAGGTAATTTTATTACTTTCTGCAAAGTCAAAAGTTTACATACACTAGGATTACTATAATTTTAAACAATTTGGGACAGACCATCTGATGAAGTCATGTCTTTGGAAGCTTCTGGTTATTGGCAACATCTGAGTTAATTAGAGACACATCTGTGGTTGTGTTTTAAAGCACACCAGAAACACATTGCTTTCATAGGAAAGTCTAAAGAAATCAGCCAAGATATTAGGAAGACAATTGTGGACTTGCACAGGTCTGGATCATCTTTGGGTGCAATTTCCAGATACTTGTAGGTGCCTCGTTCATCTGTACAAACAAGATGGGAATGTCCAGCCATCATACTACTCAGGAAGGAGATAGGTTCTGTGTCTCAGAGATGAATGAGGCTTGGTCTGACGTGCATATCAACCCAATAACAAAAGCAAAAGACCTTATGAAGATACTGGTGGAAGCTGATCAGATTGTCTCATTATCCATGGTGAAATGAGTACTGTATCAACATGGGCTGAAAGGCCACTCTGCCAGGAAGAAGCCATTACTCCAAAAGAAACATATAAAAGCCAGATTAATGTTTGCAAATGCACACAGGAACAAAGACCTACATTTCTGGAGACATGTCCTGTGGTCTGACAAAACTAAAATTGAACTGTTTGGCCATAATGACCATCATTACGTTTGGAGGAAAAAGGGAGAAGCTTGGAAGCCTAAGAACACCATCCCAACTGTGAAACATGGGGATGGCAGCATCATGTTGTGGGATCGGTTTGCTGCAGGAGGGACTGGTGCACTTCACAAAATTGATGGCATCATGAGGAAAGAAAATGATGTGGCAATACTGCAGCAAAATCTCAAGACATCAGCTAGGAAGTTAAAGCTTGGGCGGAAATGGGTCTTCCAAATGGACCATGACCTGAAGCATACTGTCAAACTGGTTATAAAGTGTTTTAAGGATAACCAAGTCAATGTTTTGGAGTGGCCATCACAAAACCCTGATCTCAATCCTATTAAAGATGTATGGGCAAAGCTGAAAAGGCAGGTGCAAGCAAGGCGACCTACAAACATGGCTCAGTTACACAAGTTCTGTCAGGAGGAATGGGCCAGAATTTCTACCAACTATTGTGAGAAGCCTGTGGAAGGATATCCAAGATACCGTATTTTTCGGACTATAAGGCGCACATAAAAGCCTATGATTTTCTCAGAAATCGAAAGTGCACCTTATAGTCCATGCGCCTTATATATGAATCAATTTTTTCACTTGGGTTTTTAGGCTTTGTTCAGAACGTATTTACAGCTAATTTAGTGGCACTTAGACCATATTCACACGGCTTAAAATGGGCCGTATTTCGGTCCGTAATTACGCGCCGGTGCGCAAATTACGTGCTGCAAACGGCCCAGTCATTACGGTAATCCACAGTTCTCATAAAGAACTATGGATTACGTCTCCTCACCCTGCTCGGCGAATACGCCGAGGGGGGAGATAATTCACATGTCACTTTCTAGCGTATACGCGCCGCTAGAAGTGATTGTCTATGGGCCTACCCCGCTCCCGCCCCGCCCCCGGCCACACGGCGTAACTGCGGGGCGTAATTACGCCCCGCAGTTAAACCGTGTGAACATAGCCTTATTTGTAACTGATTTGTAACTGATTTCCGATCGTAAATACGTTCCGAAATCAGTTACAAATCAGTTGCAAATAAGTGTCACTTAGGCCATGTTTACACGGCTTTAAATGGGCCGTATTTCGGTCCGTAATTACGCGCCGGAGTGCGCAAATTACGGGCTGAAAACGGCCCAGTCATTACGGTAATCCACAGTTCTCATAGAGCACTATGGATTACGTCTCCTCTCCCCGCTCGGCGAATCCGCCGAGGGGGGAGATAAGTGACATGTGAATTACCAGCGGCGTATACGCGCCGCTGGTAATGCAAGTCTATGGGCCGGCGAAGTGCCGGCCCCCCCGCTCCCACCCCGCCCCGGCCACACGGCGTAATTGCGGGGCGTAATTACGTCCCGCAGTTAAGCCGTGTGAACACAGCCTAAGGCTATGTTCACAAGGCTGATTTCAGAACTGATTCACGTCGGATTTCCGACGTAAATACGTTCCGAAATCAGTTGCAAATAAGCGTCACTAAGGCAATGTTCACACGGCTTAACTGCAGGACGTAATTACGCCCCGCAATTGCGCCGTGTGGCCGGGGGCGGGAGTGGGGGAGGGAGCGGTGGGCCGGCACCTCGCCGGCCCATAGACAATCATTACTAGCGGAGCGTATACGCCGCTAGAAAGTGACCTGTCAATTATCTCCCCCCTCGGCGTATTTGCCGAGCAGGGAGAGGAGACGTAATCCATAGTTCTCTATGAGAACTGTGGATTACCGTAATGACCAGGACGTTTTCAGCCCGTAATAGGCGCACTCCGGCGCGTAATTACGGACCGAAATACGTCCTGGTTTAAGCCGTGTGAACATGACACGTATTTCGCAACGGAATTACAATCCCCATTCTTTACATGGGGTGGCAGGACCATTGTAAATCCGACCGTATTGTGGCCGCAATCCGCGGCCGCGATACGGGACGGAAATATGTACATGTATTGACTTTTGTTACAACTTTACAAGTTGAGAGTTATTGTGAAAGTGTTGAATAAAGTTTGGCTTGCGGTCTGAGCTTTGTTTCATTTAATGTGCCGCGCCTTATAATCCGGTGCGCCTTATATATGAACCAAGAAGACTTAACAGGCGCTCATTGATAATGCACCTTATAATCCGGTGCGCCTTATAGTCCGAAAAATACGGTATGTGAAGCATGTCATACAGTTTAAGGCCAATGCTACCAAATACTAATGAAATGTATGTAAACTTTTGACTTTGCAGAAAGTAATAAAAATGCCTTAAAAAATTCTCATTATTCTGGCATTTGGCAAACATAAATAAATTTTGGTAAGCTTAACTGACCTAAAACGGGTAAGGTTTATTCTAATGTCATGTCATATAGTGAGAAAACATGCATATGTGTCTTTTTATATCGTGAGGTATGCAAAATGAAGCCAGAATGTTCTGCTATCAAACTTATTTGTTTTTAATATCTGTGATTTTTCTACTTGCTATTAAATTAAAAAGTGGAACATAAGTGTGGTTATTAAATTTTTTTTTAATTGTGCTAAGGGTTAGGTTGGAATACAGTTACAATCACATGTTGCCATAGGCGACCTTAAACCCATTTTCTCACAACTATTTGCTATAGTAAAACTAATATGTATTAACTTCTCTTTAAATAGTCTATCTTACCTAGCCTACAATTAAGACATTTCTATACAGCAAGTCTATCTCTATACTATGTAAACTACAAACTGTAACCAATACATTCCTAATCTCTCTCTAGAATATAGTAGTAAATATTATTTGAGCACAAAGTAGAGTAAGGGTGCGTTTACACAGCAAAGACCATATACCGGTCGGATTTCCCGACTGGGAATTAGTCTTTTTTTGGCACGCAGGGGGTCGGCTTTTGTCCACGGTTTGTGGATTTAAGCTGTTCCCCTTCACACCCACATGTTCATGTTCTGCCCGAAAACCGGGAAGAAGATTGAACATGTTCTAAGTGTTTTGGACTGCCGACGGTGTCAAAAACCATCTGGTGGAAAATGTGTGCAGTGGGGACTGCTCAATGGATTTTCTATTAAAGTCTATGGGGGAGCGTAGCTTGTCGGATTTTTAGATGGTTTGTAAAACTGCAAACCGTCTGAAAAACCGACCAATTAACCATGCCGTGGGGACAAGCCCTAAAGTAACACCTACAGATTGCCGTGGGGACAAGCCCTAAAGTCACACCTACAGATTGCCGCGGGGACAAGCCCTAAAGTAACACCTACAGATTGCTACAATTAGAACTGCTGCAATTCTAAATAACAAAGTATCACAACCCCCCAACATGTTTTACCATATGTGTTGCATCATCAGGGATTTAGGGATAATGCTAGAAAACAGCACACACTGTTCATATTGATGATCTTCCCCTAGTATTTCTGCCGAGAACACGTACCATTTAATATGCTGCTACACTCACATTGTGCATGGCCCGGTGACTAGGTTTTTGCATTGCACTTTGCACAATTTTTCTCAATGGAAAGAAACCTGTGATTCATTAGTAAGTACTTATAGGCTAAAATGAATAAAGAACATTTAGAGCACTCAAACATCCTCCGCAGCCACTGCACATGGACTGGCTTTACTGTGGCAAGATATGGGTTACACATGTAGTAACATGTGATCTGACACATTGTCTCAGCTAAACAGCAAAATTTGTTGCCTGCTGTCTGGTCTGTTATATTGAGCATCCAGAGATTCTACTCTTACTCAAATAGAGGATTACACCTCATAGTTCTGCCTGTTGATATCTTCCCACTTCCCATTGAAACAAACATAGAATAAAAGGCATGCTTACCTCCAGTCAATCACTGTGAAGTGGGAGCCTCTACTAATGGGCAGTACAGGAAGTGAACAGAAGCAGTTCCTATGGTACTAGAGAACGGCAGCGGTGGGGGATCGGGAGGTAAGTATGGCTTTTTTCTTCTAGTTTCCCCCTTCTTGACCTCATTTAACTTTAATTAAATAAAAAAAAACAGATAATGTACTTGCTAGGCTAGAATTGCAGAGAGTTTTACCCGGCTATAATAAAGCTGTCAGAACACACAGTGCAGGTCAGAGCTGTTTTGACAGGGGGATAACTTAAAGAGAAGCTGACACAACGTTTGTCACCCATGCTGAGGACACATAGGGCGACATTTATGATCGGGCTTTTCGCCCGTTTTTTGGCGTATACTGCGCCTCCCAGCCCGAATCCCACTGTCGGATGCAGGGATGCAGTGTTAGGCGCAGTGTTCGCTACTTTCAGCTGCGCCCCGCATGAAGGGGCGGGCAGTGGGCGCGGGGTAGGCGTTCCGGGTCGGGACGCGGCGCGCTCGAAAACCCCGAGGCATGTACGATGGCGAGTCGGCAAAGCGAGGCGCAGTGCAGCGCTCGGCAGCTCCGACAGGCAGACCTGGTTTATTTTGGTCTAAATCCTCCGACAGAGGCGAAGTGAAGCAGGATCGGAACATGCGAGGAAGCAGATAGAAGATCGCGACAGAAATCTCGGCGCTCCGCTCCATGCAGCAGGAGTATGATTCCGAAAAAAATCGCCTTTATAAAGGCGGAAAACAGTGTCAGAAAAGAGCTGAACGTAAAAAATAAACATACTTAAAAAAAAAAACACTTTCCTAAACTCTAGAACGGCGCAATATCAAGAATTATGATATTGGAAATTGCCGGGAAATACAGTAATTCAAATTCTGAAACCTATTCTCATTGGTCGGCATAAACCAGCCAATCAGAATAGGAGCGACAGTGAACCATTAAAACCTATGGGGAAGGATTGACCAATCAGAATCCACGGCGGGATAATTCAAAATACAGTAAAAAGACAGAAAAGAGCTGATTGGCTGAGCTAGCGATGGCTTTGCTAGCTCGGCCAATCAGAATAGAAGCGACAAAGACCCATTCTAGTCTATGGAGAAGTTTAGACCAATCAGAATCCACGGCGGGATAATTCAAAATACAGTAAAAAGAGAGAAAAGAGCTGATTAGCTGAGCTAGCGGGTGCTTGGCTATCCAGCCAATCAGAGCGCGAGCTACTTCTCCCATTATAGTTTATGGAGAGATGGGCGCACTGAAATCTCGGCACTCAGTGCTGTGCGGCATGAAGTATTAATCAAAAAATGATTTTTATTAAATGTAAAACATTGTCAGATAAAAAGCAGAACCCTTCTTTACAAATAAAGCAGTTAAAAACCCGAACAACGCGTTTGTCGCCGAGACCGGAGCTACATAGGGAATTGCAATAGAGAGAATTGCCGGGAAATACAGTAATTCAAATTGTTTAAGCTATTTTCATTGGTCGGCATAAACCAGCCAATCAGAATATGAGCGACAATGTCCCATTATATCCTATGGAGGAGAATTGACCAATCAGAATAGGAGCGACAATGTCCCATTATATCCTATGGAGGAAAATTGACCAATCATATTCAAAGGCGGGACAGTTCAAAATACAGTAAAAATGCAGAAACGAGCTGATTGGTTGAAGCGGCGGGGGCTCGTCCAGCTTAGCCAATCAGAGCGCGAGCTACTTTCTCATAGAGTTCTATGGGGAAAAGAAATTCTGAGCGCGCTCTGTGATTGGCTAAGTTAAAAGAGGCGCCGTTATTTGGACCAATGGGAGAGCGAGCGACGCTTCTATGGGTTTTCTAATGCAATCTGAAATAAAACTGTACATGGCTGAAATCAAATTATAACACTACAGAAGTGGTCCCGATGTGTATATAAAACGACTGATAATATGGGGGTAACGAAAAAAAAATATTAAATCAATAAAATCATGTTTATTTCTTTATTTTCGTTAGCCAAGGATCAATAGTATGGGTGCAACGAAAATAAATAAATAAACATGATTTAATTGATTTAACATTTTTTTTTCGTTACCCCCATATAATCATTCGTTTTATATACACATCGGGACCACTTCTGTAGTATTATAATTTGATTTCGGCCATGTACAGTTTGATTTCAGATTGCATTAGAAAACCCATAGAAGCGTCGCTCGCTCTCCCATTGGTCCAAATAACGGCGCCTCTTTATTAACTTAGCCAATCACAGAGCGCGCTCAGAATTTCTTTTCCCCATAGAACTCTATGAGAAAGTAGCTCGCGCTCTGATTGGCTAAGCTGGACGAGCCCCCGCCGCTTCAACCAATCAGCTCGTTTCTGCATTTTTACTGTATGTTGAACTGTCCCGCCTTTGATTATGATTGGTGAATATTTCTCCATAGGATATAGTGGGACAGTGTCTCTCCTATTCTGATTGGTCAATTCTCCTCCAGAGCGCCCATCTCTCCATTGACTATAATGGGAGAAGTAGCTCGCGCTCTTTTTGGCTGGGTTAGACATGTCACGGCTAGCTCAGCCAATCAGCTCTTTTCTGTCTTTTTACTGTATTTTGAACTGTCCCGCCTTTGATTTTGATTGGTCCAAACTTCTCCATAGGATATAATGGGACTTTGTTGCTCCTATTCTGATTGGTCAATAATTCTCCATAGGCTAGAATGGGTCTCTGTCGCTACTATTCTGATTGGCTGAGATAGCCAAGTCCCCGGTAGCTTAACCAATCAGCTCTTTTCAGCATTTTTTACTGTATTTTGAACTATCCCGCCGTGGATTCTGATTGGTCTAAACTTCCCCATAGGTTTTAATGGTTCACTGTCGCTCCGATTCTGATTGGCCGGTTTATGCCGACCAATCAGAATAGCTTTCTAATTTTGAATTACTGTATTTCCCGGCAATTTCCAATATCCTAATTCTTGAATTAGGATATTGGACAGTGATTTTGTTTTATGTATTTTTTATTTTTTCGGTTTCAGCTCTTTTCCTGAGAATGTTGAACGCATTTGTAAAGGCGATTTTTGATTCAGACTCCGCACCGACATGTGGAATGATTTCTCGCTGTTCCAGCCTGTCTCGCATCGGAACAGTTTTTCGGCGCAGTCCCGCACGGCGCCTAAGTCCCGCACTGCGCCCATGTCCCCGCACTGTGCCCCACACACACTGGCGAGGCGCAGGGAACTTTCCCCGCATGTATGAGTGCGCTACCTCCGGCGCCGAATCATAAGTGCAGCCCCGCACTGCGCCTCTGTCCCCGCACTGTGCCTCACACACTGGCCAGGCGCGGCGGACTTTTCCCCGCATGTATGACCGCACTACACCCGGCGCCAAATCCTAGGCGCAGTGCCGCACTGCGCCTCGGACCCGCACTGCGCCTAAAACACAGGCGAGGCGCGGTGGACTTTACATTGTATGTATGAGCGCGCCCCGGCCCCGACATAAATCAGGCGCAGATTCCGCCGGAAAACTGGCGGAAAGGTGCGCCCCGACCCGGCGGGATTCATACATGTGGCCCATAGTCTCCAAAAAATTGGGAATCTCGCAAGAGAACAAAGAGTGACTTCTGATCACTATATTTACTATTATACCATAGGCAAACTTAAACTCTATCAGTTCTCTATCTGTAAAACACAAACGTAACTTTTATTACATATAACACTTAACCTCTATACACACTATTTAAAAACCTGATTTCTAACCTCACCATTTAACCCTTTCTACCTCTGAAAGAAGGAATAGCTCCTTTTCTATTATCAAGTCTGGCGGAGCACCACCTATTAACAGGAAAGCCTTATATATACAGCAAATTATTATGGTCTGTCCCAAATTGTTTAAAGACATAGTAATCCTAGTGTATGTAAACCTTTGACTTTGCAGAAAGTAATAAAAATGCCTTAAAAAATTATCTCTCATTATTCTGGCATTTGGCAAATATAAAAAAATTGTGCAATCCAAAATTGATAACTAAAAACGGGGGTTAAATTTTTTTAAATTCCCTGTTTTTAAAATTTTCAGATATTGAGAAAAACAATCTGTGTGCCCTTTTTAAAATCTTGCATGAAAACCTTCGGGTTTTCCCAACTGTAAAAAATTTTAATGAAATTTAAATGTATTTTAAGGCAGCAGCCTCAGTTATTTGGGTGGAAGGACCATGTAATATAAAAAATTTTTTTTTTTTCCCCTTTGGGGTTTTTGGGCTGATAAAAAAATTTGCCCCCCAAACCAAATTTAAAAAGGTAAAATAAAATCAAACCAGCCCCTGAAAAAAAGGTGAAATTTTTTCTGTTCACAAAGGGTTATCCTATCATCATATTGCATTGTCTCTGAATTTAGCACTTAAATTATTTCTGTAATGAAAATAGATAACAAATGTCTAAGAGTCTAATTTTTTTTCCACAATCCATCCCTCCAAACTCCTCCTTTTTTCTTTTTCATTTTTTGGGATGAAACCTAAATCTATCTCTAAAAACACCCTTTCCGTTCCACCCGGGAAAATGGGTCAGATAAATTTGGCAAAAAATCTACATGACATCTCAAAAACATAGGGAATGCTGCCATGTTAATTTAGGAAAAATGTTCAAAATAAATTGCATAGCCCAAACCCAGGGTTTTTCCCAGGAATCCCTCCGGTAACTGGAATTACAAAGGATAAAATGCAATAATTTCACTTCACAGAACATAACTGAAACATGGGCCCTATGCATGAAAACTATCTTGGTCTAAGACTTTCTTTGTTGCCCATAGCAACCAAATAGAGCTCCCCTTTAAACTTTTTCAAGAAAATACAAAAATTTGAAAGGGGGGCTTCGGGAATTGGTTGCTATGAGCAACAAAAAAAAGTATTAAACCTAGATGGTTTTCACACATGTGGCCCAAAGGGTAAAAACAAAAGGTGAAAAAATTGAATAAAATTGCCCAGCATTTGGCCCCAACACAACACAGGCCCCTGTTTTTTTTTTTTTGGGTTAGGCATTTGGGGGTTCCTCATAAAAACCAAAGGGGAACAACGCTACTGAAAACATTTTAATTTTGGTTTTTGGGCATACAGCCCAGCATAGTTGCCAACTTTTAAAATTTTAAAAAGAGGAGATTGAAGGGGGGGGGGCCCGCGCGTAGCATGGAAAACGCCCATCCTTTTTTGGTGTCCCACGCCCCTTAAAAAACCCAAACCAGCCACCCCCTAACTGCAAAAAGGGCCCTTTGGAAGAAAGCCGGGAAAATGCCCTTTTAGCCAGGTAGTACCCCCCATAACCCAGGTAGTCTCCAAAAAAGGCCCAGGTAAAAGCCCCCTTGTAGCCAAGTAAGCCCCTTGTAGCCCAGGGTGATGCCCCCCTTGAAGCCGGGTAGAGCCCCCTTTTTGTATTCACTTTAAGATCCCCCCTTTTAAAAGGCCGGTAGATGCCCCCCTGAAGCCAGGTAGATCCCCCCTTTTTTCCCCCAGGTAGATGCCCCCATTTGGGTTACCAGGTAGTTGCCCCCCTTTGGGTTTGGCCAGATATTGCCCCCTTTTTAGAAAGCCAGGTATTTTGCCCCCTTTAGTAGCCAGGTATTCCCCCCCCTTTTTAAAAGCCAGTATTCCCCCCCCTTTAGTAGTCCGGGTATTTTGGGGCCCCCTTTTAAAGTAGGCCCAGGTATTCCCCCCTTTAGTACCAGGTATTTTGCCCCCTTTTGGGTACCCAGTAGTTTTGCCCCCCTTAGCAATAAAAAATAAAAAAAAAAAAAGCCCCCTTCCCCTCCCCCGGCCCCCCTGCAGCACGGCCAGCTCCGGACATCCCCCCCGGCCCCGACCGACTCTGCGCCCGCAGGGAAGTAGTTGCAGCGGGGGGGTTGTCAAAACCCCCCCGCGACGTTTTGATTGTATTTTACACCCGCACACTGGGGGAAATTAAAAAGGTTGGGGGAACCCGAAACCCCCGCAGAACAATTTGCACAAACCCCCAAAACCACCCCACATCGCACCCATTACCCCACTACGCAGGGAACAAGCTGTGCAGACTCCCGGAGGGAGCGGGGCTAACCGCTGAAAAAAGAGTCCCTTTCGGGCCCTGAAGCCTGAACGCGAACATATATGGGACTACTCCGGGCCCCCCTTTTTTTGGGGGGGGGAAAAAAAAAATTAACCCCCGCAAGTTTTGTTTTAAATAAACCCTATTTTTAAAAGCTATTTAACTTTTTTGCTATTTTGCATTATACACCGCAGCGTGATTCTTTACCCCGGGAAAACGGGTTCAACGGGCCGGGGACAGAGCAGTGTAAACGCTGGGGAAAAGAGCCCTCTAGGTTTTGAACCCCAAATGCTGAAATATCAAAAGAAAAACCCCCAGGCTTGGAGAAAAAAAAACCGCAAGTGTTTTTTAAAATTTATGTCTATCAATAAGTAACTAAAGTTTTTGCTCCCTTTTGCATTACTTTGTTGTTTTAAAAGTTTTGTTACTAATTAAAGGGGAGAAAGCTTTTTTTGGTTAAAATTGCCTGGGTTTTCCCTTTGGGAGTATACCTCTATACAGATTTTTTTCCCTTCTCCTTGAAACAAAAAATTAAAAAAATCCAATCCACAACAAAATCAAACGCAAACAAATCTGTAACTAAATCTGCACCAAAATTCCCCAAGCAACCTTTCCCCGTGTGTTTTGTGGCCCACTACAAATAAATTTCCCCTTATTATAGGGTATAAAAGATATTGCTATTTTTTCTAGTTTCCGAACCCCCCCAAAGTAACTAAAAAGGGGCCCAGGGCTCCCCCAAGGGGTTTCCTCCATCCTTCATTGTTTACTAGACAGAACTAGAATTTATGGGGCCCCTTTTTAAAAAAAATAAGAATGGGCCCCCCACCTAAGTGAAAAAACCTATAAAAGGGGCCTTTTTTTTTAAAAGTATAAATAATACCGCCAAAAGGCCACCAACTTGTTATTCCCTAAATAAATGTATAATGTTCTTGGACCTGAGTGGGCCCCATAGAGGCTGCTATGGCTAGTAAACTATAGTTATGGCCGTGAAAAACCCCCACCCAAATTAAAAAGGGCCCGAGTCACAATAAAAACCCCACAGTACTCCAAGTAGTAACACACTCCAAGAAGCCCCTTCAGTCGGTGGGAGTGCTGGAGGTCAGAACCCCCACCAATCTGATGTTGATGGCTCATCCTAGGGATAGACCATCAATATGCTAGATCTGAAAAACTCCTCTAAAGGGCCCTACTGAAAAATAATAATGGTGACAAAACCCTTTTGGGTTTAAAGGTTTAAGACCATGAAAAAGTTTTGGGACGATCTGATTTTTTTTACATAACAAATTAGGGGCTACAACCCAAACTTACCCAAAAAACTTCGGGTACAAAAATAAAGGGGCCCATGAATATTTTTAAACAAAAAATTTTGTTCATGGTTTTTTTAAGCCAAAATCAGGCACGAAATCTATCCCTCCCAAAATTTAAAAGGGAACCCCGTCGTAAAAAAAAAAACCATTCTTAGGGTTTAGGGTTCACCCCGGCGTCTTTGGGGGGGCTTTCAATTTTGGGGCGTAAATTCCCTTTTCGCAAAAAACCCCCAAAATTTTAAACCCTGCAAATATGAGAGCTATGATTACCTACCGTTTTCCCCGACGCGTATTATGCGCCGGGAGAAAGAAGTGTAAGAGCAAGGGGAAAAAGGGGAAATTCTATTTTGAGCTTGTTTCAGAGCAGTTTAAAACCTACGCGGCGTATAGCGACGCAGACAGTATGCGCCCAAAAACCCCCAAAGAGGGCCTTTGTGAACATCCGCTCAGGCTGTGTCCACATGGCAGAGAATAAAATACCAGTCAGATTCTATTCAGAATCCGTCCAGTATTTTACACTTGGTTTTCTTTTTCTTGTACCGATTTTCGTCCTATTTTTTTTGCTGGGGTTTTTGGGAAAATTAAAAATTAAAAACCAAACCGGGATAAACCCAAAATTTTCAATTAAAAATACAGCGGATCATAAACCCTTTTCAAACGTTTTTTTGACCCGGGGCCCCCTTTTCCCCCCGGAAATTTTCAAATTTTCCCTCTCAAAAAATTTTTGAGCGGTGTGGGGATAAAACTTATTTGTTTTTTGGTACTAGGGGGTAAATCGAATTTAAACTTAAAACTTGTTTGAAAAAACACTATTAGTGTTTTTAAAAATTTTAAAATGGGGGGTTAAAATGGAAAATTTTTCAAGGGGGGGGGGCCCGGGGGGAAAAGGGGGGGGGAGGGTCCCTAAAAAGATTAATTAAGGGGAAAATATTTTATAGGGGGGGGGGATAGTCTGCCCTATTTTCTTTTGGGGGAAGGGGGGTTTTTTTGGAATTTTAATAGGGTTTTAATTTGATGTAAAAAAAAAAAATTTTAAAAAGTTTAAAAAGGGGGGGGGGGGGGGGGGAAAAAAAATTATATTTTTTAAAAATTGTTTTTTGGGGGAAAATAAGAGGACGGGGAAAACAAAGCAACTTTGTTTTGGGATTTCATTAAAAAAGCGGTTTGTATTCAACCTTTTCCCCCTTATCTTGTTTTTTTTGTTTACACGGGTTTATCCAGCCCTGGTGGGATCCCCCCGGGATCCCCCCTCCTTGCATTTCACAAGCGGGAGAGCCCCATTTTACATTCTGTACACCCCCCGGCGATTCCCCCGGAGCGGGTGTCTCTCACCAAGTAAGGGACCCGTCACTTTTTTCCCCTTTAAATACAGCTAGAAGAAACAGAATTAAACACAAAAGGGATTAAACACAATCAGGGAAAAAAGGCAAAATTTTTGGGCCCGTCCCTGCCTGACTCGGGATTTTGGGGGCCCGGGTATAAAATTTTCTCTCTCCCAAAAACCCCTCAGAAACAGACTGCAACAGATTCTACAATGAGAAAACAAAAACAGTTTTGTCCCCCCTTTTGGGCCTTTTAAAAAAAAATTTTTCCTGCATAGAAGGGAGATCTGTGCCCCTTCAAAAAAAAGCTGTAACACAAAACTAAAAGCTTTTGAAAAGAAAGTTTCAAAATTGGGTCAGGCCCAGTTTAATGCAGCCTTTGGTATGTATACAGCTCTTACAAAAAAACTGATAGGGGGAAAAACACAGTGACCCTGGGGGACTCAGAGGGGGGCGGGAGGGGGGGGGGTCCCCGGGAACCCAAAACAAAGAACCCGTGAAGGGGGGGGTTATGGGTCCCCCCAGCGGGAGGGGAAGAAACGCTCCTTTCATTTTCCCGAGTTGAGAAGCTGAGAGCAGTGTGAAAACAGCCAAACTAAAGAAGTGATACATGCCCTTTAAAACTAAGGGTTTCCCCACCCCGGGTTATTTTTGGGGCGTAATTGAGGACCAAATTAAAGTCCGCAAAGACATTTCCCGAAAAACAAATTTTAAATAATGAACAATTAGATTAGCAAATTTATTCCAATTAAAATAAAAAACCCCGTCGTTCACACGAGGGGTATTTTTTACCATGTAAATACGATCGTTAAAATTTTAGTCCCCCTCCCCCTTTTGAGGGGTATTTTGCAACGTAAATCCCTATAGTAATGAATGGGGAATGTAAATTTCAAAGCAAAATATTGCTAAATTTGTTTACACGTATTTGGGAAAAGTATTTCAGGACAAATTTGCAGACCGCAATTATGGTCCACAAAATACCCCCAAAATAAGCCGTGTAAAAATAGCCAACCTAAATTTAAAATTTGGGGTAATCTGGGTTTTACATCCAAAGGCCAAAAATAAACGGAAAAAGCAGTGGGGTTTTGCCTTGAGAACTGTTAAAAAACCCATTTTTGTGAACATCCCCCACAGAAAAAGGACGTAGAAATTTTTAGGAAAAATTTACTGGGAAAAAAAACAGAACTGTTTTTTGGTTCAAAAAAAAGAAAATCAATAAAGGGAAAAAAATTTTAAACTTAAAATATCCCCTAAATTTTTCCCCGGGGTTTTTTTAAATATTACAAAAAGTTGACAGTATTGTAAATAAATAGCTAGATGTGGAAAGATTTAATTTATGGATACAGCTTGGCAAATGAAGGAGTCCTTACAAAGGTTTGCAGAGAAGTCTTTTTTTCTATCGACATTGAAATCTCAGTGTGTCACCCAGGAAAAAAGTTGCTATGGTAACACTGACAATGTGTTCATTATTTTCCCCTGCTGTGACTGAATGTGATGACGTCAATTAAGGTTGAAATCAACTTCTGACTTGGTCTTGGCCTAGGACTTTGGTGAGAAGACCAGATGGTTCTCTGTTAAGCTTATTTTATAAAACTTATTCCCGGAAAAACCTTTAAAAAAATTTAAAATGTTAAAAATAAAGGAGTCAATTTTGGGGGAAAAGGGCGGGCCCGGTAAAAAGTAAAATTGGAGTTTTTTTTCTTTTTTGATAAAAAGTACATTTTTTTTTTTATTTTTAAAAAATAAATTTAAAAAAATTTTCTTAAACCTTTTTTAAAATCTATTTCGTCATTTTTAATCAATACATTTCTAATTTTCTGTTCAGCTTATTTTAGAAATCTTATTCTGGAAAATCCTAAAAACATGATATGGTAAATATATGGAGTCAATTCTGGGGAAGAGGTCGCACTGTCGAATAGAGTACATTGGAGTTTTGTTCTTAAAGGGGTTGTCTCACTACATCGATTCATCTCACCTCAGTCCAGTTTTCTCAGTTTTACTTTGGAATTCAGGGGATGTTTACTGGCTTCTACTGGCCTGCAAAGACGGACTGCTGAGGACACCAGGTCTGTAGCTATAGCGACCAGCACTGTCAGCTTATCAGGTGAGATCGAACAGGTCTGTAGCTATAGCGACCTGAGGAGCTGATGCAGCCCATACAAGAGGGGATATATAGGAATAGGTAGGACACTATTAATGGACATATAATGCTAAGTGACTTGTTTTTACAAGATCTATAATATGAAAAGCAATCCTTGTAGTGAGACAACCCCTTTAAGATACATGGTAACTTTTTTATATTTAAAACATAATAAAAGTTTACTTTACCTTTTTAATAGTCTATTTTGGCATTTTTAATCAATAAATTTCTAATTTTCTGTTCAACTTATTTTATAAATCTTATTCCGTAGAGTCCTAAAAACATGATATGGTAAACATATGGGGCGACATGTATAAAGCGCCCGTTTTCACGGCATTTTTCGTGAAAGCTTCGCCTCATTTATGTCGGCACCCGAAGTGCGCTCATAAATGCTGGCGAAAAGTTTCCTGCGCCTCGCCAGTGTATGCGGCGCATTGCGGAACTTAGCGCAGATGGAATGCGCCTAACATGTATTAAGTTTATAGACCGGCTGGAATTCAGAAATAAATCATTAAGCATGTCAGTGAATAGAAATCCTGCTTGGAGGACCACAGGTCCCAGCAACACCTGTGCTGTGCTGCCTTTTGTTGTATATACTGAATTGCATTAAAGTTGAAAGCAGCCCAAATACATCTAAAATTGTTGTTCTGAAAAATGTTTAATAAAACATCTGTACAACATCAGCAGTGGCTTATTTGATGTTAAATTAGTGTAATTTTTACAGACTTTGGAATACATTTTAATAGTGGAGAATTTTTTCATAGGAGATAATATATATATTGGAATAAATTTTATTGAATAAAATTTGCTAATACATTGAATTCATTTTTATAGCACTTGGATATGTCTGTTTATTTATTACTTCCTTTAAATGACAAATCCATTTTATTCTTGTACTGGTGTAAGGCTCTGTTCACCCGGTTTATTTCAGGGCGAATTTGTGGACGCAAATCCATCCTGAAATACATTTCAAATATGTGTCACATAGTGTGGCACGTATTTCGTGTCAGAAATACATTCCCCATTATTTACTATGGGGTTATCCCGACGAGAATCCGTATTGCGCTCGGAAAAACAAGTCTTCGGCCGTATTCTCGTCGGAATAAACCCATAGTAAATAATGAAGAATGTATTTCCGACGCGAAATACGTGCCACACTATGTGACACATATTTGAAATATATTTCAGGACGGATTTGCGGCATTACTGCGTCTGACAGCGGTGAGGCGCAGTATACGCCTGAAAACAGGTGCAAACTCCGATCATACATGTCGCCCATGGAGTCAATTCTGGGGAAGAGGCCACACTGTCTAATAGAGTACATTGGAGTTTTATTCTTATGATACATGGTACATTGTTTTTTCTATTTAAAACATAATAAAGTTTTCTTTACCTTTTTAATAGTCTATTTTGTCATTTTTAATCAATAATTTTCTAATTTTCTGTTCAGCTTATTTTATAAATCTTATTCTGGAAAGTCCTAAAAACATGATATGGTAAACATATGGAGTAAATTCTGGGTAAGAGGTCGCACTGTCTAATAGAGTACATTGGATTTCCCTTTACCATATTTATACTTTACCATATTAATTGCCTATTTTAGCATTTTAATTAATGTGAACATATAGGTAGTTATTTATGTACAGTATGCCGGTAACAATAATGTATAAAATAATTTCCTAATAGATTCCTGACAATGTAAAGTACATAGACATGTCAATGTGTTTGCCTATGTACATTATTTATTCACAAAGAACCCACATAGTAGAAAATAGGTCACAACGTCAATGTACAAACATCTACTATATGGTGTTTAAATTAATAGCATCTTCGTAAGCTTTTACTTAGGGGGTTACTATAGTTATTTATGCTACAGGATGAGGGTAATTTGTGCAGGTATGGGAAAGATATTACATTTCAAGTACAGAAAAGACAAAGAAGGCACACCAAGAATCTGTGCACACTCCAATACATAAATAATAACCCATGAGGAAACTGCACTAGGACAGCAAAACGCGTGGGATTCTTGTACATTTTTTGGCTGTTATCTTTTTTATCTTCACACGCACACATATATATATAAACACACACACACACACACACACACACACATACACATATATATATATATATGGCAGTTATATATATATATGTAACTGTTAGACATTATATATATATATATATATATATATATATATACAGTTATGCACACACATTTTCTTGTATTTATTTGACTGTTGCTCAATAAAGTTACATAGTTACATAGTTTGTAAGGCTGAAAAAAGACAAGATGTCCATCCAGTTCAGCCTATTGTGCTAAAGTGTTGATCCAGAGGAAGGCAAAAAACCCCAGTGAGATAGAAGCCAATTGTCCTCATGTCAGGGGAAAAATTCCTTCCCGACTCCAATCTGGCAATTGGAAAAATTCCTGGATCAACGACCCTTCTCCAGAATCCTAGACACTATAACTTGTTATATTATTACGCTCCAGAAATGCATCCAAACCCTTTTTGAACTCTGTTATTGAATTCACCAAGACAAGAGAGTTCCACAGTCTCACCGCTCTAACAGTAAAGAATCCCTTTCTATGTTTATGTAGAAACTTTTGTTACTCAAGACATAGAGGATGCCCCCTTGTTCTGGATACAGCCCTGGGTATAACTAGATCTTGTGAGAGATCTCTATATTGGCCCTTAATATATTTATACATATTTATTATGTCCCCCTGAAGCCATCTTTTCTCTAAACTAAATAACCCTAACCTTGCTAATCTTTCTGGGTATTGTAGTCCACCCAGTCATTTTATTTATTTTTTGCCGCGCCATTGTACCTGTTCAAGTACCTGTTCATTTATTTCTGTATAATTGGTGTGTACACAAATTCTTGGTGTACCTTCTTTATATTTTTTTTGGCACACATGTGGCACCCAACCTCTCACTAGCAGTGCATACTTTTCTTCTTCCTTTATAGGATTTTGCAGTTGGGGATGTTTGATTGTCTGTAACAATCAATTGCAAATATCCTTTGTCAGGGCTGGTTAGAACAACGGCTGGATTGCCTAGTGGTTAAAGTTACCCGTTGGAAAAGCAATGACTTAAGCAAGGGTTGTACAAAATAAATGTTTAGAAAAAAAAAAATCAGTGATTCTGTGCAGATATATGTCACATGCAAGTGGATGCTCTATGTCACACTGATGAGATGAGTCCAAAGAGTCTCCTGGTTTTCACCCTTTAACCTCTTGTACAAAGAATCTCCCAGGTTGCTACCCCTGTCATGGTCACTTGTGTTAACAGCTGCCTTGCAGGAGTTGTACAGAAGGGACAGGCAGAGATGTGGTTGGGTTTTAACCAGAAGATCAGGACCTGCAGAGTTCACAGGAGGAAATGGGAGGTGCAAATAAAAAGACTAAGATGACAGGTTATTGGTTCCTGGTGGTGCACACTGGCCTTTTAAACCAGTGAGAACTAGCATGCGTACGCCCTGAGAAAGAAGGAAGACAGCCGCCGCAGTGGAGACGTGCCATACATTGCGCCGCACCAATAAACCGGACCACAAATCAACTCTTAACAACACTTAACAAACGTGGAGGAAAGTAATGGGAATGCTGCTTGTGCATATTATAAAACAAGCTGAATGTTATGTTTTCCCATTGACTGATCAGTATTAGGGTATGTTCACCGCAATAAGCCGGGTGTTAAAAATACTCGCTGGCCAGTACGTACTTCTAAAACGCTCTGTGTAAGCTCCCAATTACATGTCACTTTTTTCTCCTGGCGCGTAATACGAGTCGGGGAAAATGTTGGGTAATCATAGCTCTCAATGAGAGAACTATGAATTACCGTATTTGTGGTCCGTACTTTGGGTGTATTGCAGCGCAATTACACTCCGAAGTACAGGCTGCAAATCCGTTGTCTGAACATAGCCTTAGGCTACGTTCACATCTGTGTTGTTAGGGTGGGTTCATACTGTGTTTTTGATGCTTATTTTGCAGTAGTTGTAAGCCAAAACCAGCAATGGTTCCAAAACACAGAAATATTAGCTTTTTCAATATACTTTTTCTCTCTAGGCTTCACTCCTGGTTTTGGCTTATAAATACTGCTGTAAAATAAGCATGCAAAACACAGCGGAACCCAGTCTTACTTTTGGTTTTCTATTTTAGAAAACTGAATACAACAGTAGTGACACTAATGCCCCCCAATGGTGGTCATGGTGTCTGTCGTTTGACTGGACAAAATAGTGCGGCATACTGCATTTTCTATATTTTTTTTTTTTTTTTTAAGGAAATCAGCAAAGGAGGCTCCAAACAGACTCTCTGATGCAGTTGTGAAAGTATCCTTACCGAATGGCTGTCTTCTAGGCAGGAAAGTAAACTACAAAAGACAGCTGCCTTGAAAAATGAATGCAATAAAGATGTAATACCGATAACATACTTGAAATGTGTAATATGAATCGCATGTGGATGCATCTGTATTTTAATCACTCTCCTTAGACTTCAATGGTTGTTTTTCATCTGCAAAGCAGATGAAAGCAGTGCATGCTGGGTTTTTAAGTTATGTAGTTATTTCATATACCTATATAAATAGCTCCATAGATTAAAGGAATGTTCTCACCATACTGTTTCACAGAGCCTGCTCTTCACAGCCTCAGGCTCATACTTCTTCCTGGTAGGTGGATCTACAGCAGTGATTGGCATATCACCTCTGCTATCCGTTATTGATCAGGTTACAGTGACGTGACTGCTAGAGGTTTGTTAACTGTAGTACAGAAGGCTACAGAGCTCTAAAGGATTAAAGTTTGTCAGTAACATAGACAAACAAGCTCCTATTTTACTGATAACACTCAGCAGAGAGTGATGTCACCATGGTCCTTCAGGTTAGCTAGAGCAGAGAGAGGTGGTCGGTAACCTAGGGAAGCTTGTGGACACAAGTTGGAGATAAAATCCCAAAACAATGGAATACTGATAAAAATATGCTTGATTGAAAGCTGACATTTTCACACAGCAATATTCTGGTCAGTAGTTTGAATCTGAACTTGTAGGCCAAATCTATGAGTGGAACAAACACAGAGGATAAGTATTATGAAAATATATCTATCTCTTCTGTGTTATGTAGTTTTGGGATAAAGGTACTGATACAAAATATTGACTAAAATTCTGCCGTCCGAAAATAGCCAAAAATCTCACTCCCATGGTACAATTCTGCACTTACTATTTACAAGCCAAAACCAGTTTGTGAGTTCCTTAAAATAGAAGAGGTGCCAATCTTTCTCTCTGTAGGCCCCATTCCTGGTTTGGCTTGCAAACACTAATGCAGAATGCTGACCAAAATACTGACATCTGAATGAGACCTCAGGATAGGACTAAAATTAGCATGCAAGCCAAACTGTAAGCACAATTTGTTAGCGATACATGTTTATCATCTAGTCGTTGTTCAGCCTTAAAATGCTTAATTTTACATAAATACAACAGTAGCCTTATAAATAGATATAGCATATTATGAAACATAACATAGCTCCCTGAAAAGTTGTTTGCCACACAACATACATGAAGGTGCATTAAAAAATTTTACTGTTGTAATGCCTTAAAGGGGTTTTGCCAGGACGTGCCTTATCTGCTAAGAAGTAAATGTAAACAAGCCACACTAGCTGAGAGAGAAAGACACAGCCAGAGCACAGACCCGTGCATAAGGGATCGTGTGAAATGTTCACTCAAATAAGCAAACTACAACTAGTGGATTCTGTAAACAAAAGACAACACCTTGAAAGCTTCTTCATGTTCTCTGTCATCAGATAAAGCAGGGATCTACTCAGATAATCACACTACAATTAGTGGATTCTGTATACAAAAGACAACACCTTTTCTCCACAGCAGCTTGAAAGCTTCTTCATGTTCCCTGTCATCAGATAAAGCAGGGATCTACTCAAATAATCACACTACAACTAGTGGATTCTGTATACAAAAGACAACATATTTCTACCCGATGCCTTGAAAGCTTCTTCAGCTCCCTTTCATCAGATAAGAAGTGTTCTCTGCGCAAGCCCGGCCAGCAGCTCTGGTCAGGTTGTATCTAGTAGAAGCTTTTAAGTAACTAAGAGCAGGTAAGGCAGCCTGTAGCTCTCTCAGACTGCAATTTTTGTAATCACATATATTTAGAAAAGTGATTAAATACCCATTTTGGAGGATCCCACGTCAAAATTACATTGTGGCAAAACCCCTTTAAATGAATTTTCTCACCATGCTGATTTACAGAGCCTGTACTTCATAGTCAGCTTTAGGTTCACACTTCCTGGTCAGGCTGTTGGTGGTTCTATAACAGTGACTGGCATATCAGCTCTGCTATTCCTATTGCTATTAAAATTGCTATTTTAAACAGTAGTTCAGAAAGCTGCAGAGCTCAAAAGAGTTCAAATTTGTCAGTAACACAGATAAATAAGCTCATATGCTCATGATAAGACACAGCAGGCAATGATGTCACCACAGTCTGTCACAAGCCAGCTGGGGGAATGAGAGCAGAATGGGTCAGTAACTTAGAAAAGCTTGTAACCAAGCAAAATAAGAACAGCGATGTATTTGGTAATAATCTTTATCTAACTTTGCCTACTTGTATACTTGCCTACGTGCTAATCATTGTGGTGCGAAAACCCCTTACAGATAGGGTTACATATTTTCCTCTGCAATATTTTCAGTTTGTAATTGCATAAATTGGTTTCAAATGTGCAAGCCATACTTACTGTTCAGGAGCCGGTAATCAATAAAAGGGTATGAGCCACGGCGTTCAGATAGAACCCCTGTCGGACCTCTCACTCGAGCATCTCCTATAAAAACATAAAAAGCATAACAATTAACATTTTTTCCTTACAGAAGACAAACAAAATTGAGGTTGCAAGTAGCAGCCTACGTTGCTACTTGATTTATCACTGTAGTTTTGTAATATGATTTTTGGACGAGTACGTTTTACTGGTAAAACATGTTAAACGTCAGAAAAAAAACCATGCAGACCAAAAAATTTGCATTGCGAAACTTCCTTGGCCACTATGTGTGGTCCACCCTAACACAAGATGCTTGCTACTAGGAGACATTCACTTATATTCTGATGATGTCAAATGACATCCAAATTCATCCAAACATATATAATGTTTTTTTATAGAAAACTTGTGTTCAATTTGAGCTCATCTTTTGACTGTTTTACCCAACAACAAGATTTTTATCTATCAGCCCATTTATTAAAATGATTTACTATAAGTGGTCAATAATTAATAATAATGCTTAGTCCAAGTTAGGGGCCGTTTACATCTAGTATGCGGTATATGTTGGGATACCATGAAAAATGGTAACCTAAAGTGTATGCAGCGGAGCCATCAGGAATAATAGAGCAAATGCTGGCTTTATTTGCTGTACATATAAGCTTGTGCCCTGTGCCAGACACAAAAGTGTGGTAGACAGCAGTATGAGTAAGGGGACTGGTTTTTTATGGTATCCTGACAGACATTATGGACAAAGTCAAAAACAAGATATGAACTAAGGGCCACGTGTATGATGCCGACTCGCGAGTTCTACTTCTGTTTTAAATGGTCTACAATCCAACAATATGTATGAAAGTGTCTCACAGCACTTTATGAAGGTCTCCCGTTCTACGCCAAAAGTAGTCTCAACCATGCCACTGGCACAAACTGAGCCAAGTATAGGCATACGACTATACATATATTATATATATATATTATATATATATTATATATATAAGAACAGGGCTATAGCAGTTGTTTTGGATCAAAGCATGCCAGAAACCTGTTTTTTCCACGTTCATACATGTCGCCCTAATAGTTGAAAACTTTTTTGCCAAAAGCAGATGGTTTCCGACATACTATAGACTACTTAAAGGGGTTGAACACTACAAGGATTGCTTTTTATGTTAAAGATCTTGCAAAAACAAGTCACTTTGCAATATAGGTCTATTAACAGCAGGGCTATGGAGTCGGCAAGCCAAAGCCCCGACTCCGACTCCTCAATTTCCCAAACCTCCGACTCCATCGAACTAACTGGACCAACTTATTATATATTTTGGGAGTCGGTCAATTTTATGACGACTCCGACTCCTACAAAATAGGCACCGACTCCGACTCCACAACTCCGACTTCACAGCCCTGATTAACAGTATCCTACCAATTCCTAGATATCCCCTCTTGTATGGGCTGCATCAGCTCCTCAGGTCGCTATAGCTACAGACCTGTTTGATTACTCCTGATAGGCTGCCAGCACTGGTTGCTATAGCTACAGACCTGGCTTCTACTGCAGCCTAGTGGAAGCCAGTAAACACGCCCCTAAATTCAAAATGAAACCAAGAAAACAGGACTGAGGTAAGATGAAAAAATGTAGTGAGACAACCCCTTCAAGACCTGCTTACATCAAATAATTCAAACCACTGAGGAATGGTTGTTGGTTTAACCCCTTAACTCGAACACCTGAAAAGTACTTAGCGACCAGCACATTTTTTTTTAGTTTTTGCCTCCTTGCGTTTCAACAGTCGTAACTTTTTTATTTTTTCAATGACGCAGTTGTATGAGGCCTTGTTTTATTCGAGACAAGTTGTACTTTTTGGGGGAATAGTTTAAGTTCACTTACAAATTATTGCAGAATTCTTTTTCAATTTTTTTGTTTTTCTTAATTTTTTTACACCATTCTCATTTCACACTTAATAATGTTTTAGATTAATTCTACAGATTATTACAGTCATGTGGATACCTAATATGTGTAGGTTTTTTTGCGTGTGTAATGTATGCACAATTATTTTTTGTTAAATATTTATTTTTATTTTATTATTTATTTTATTTCTTTCTACACTTTTTCATGTTTTTTAAATCCTATGAAGGGATAACTGTTTTACATTTTTTTTTACACTTAGTAATGTATTAGCATATTCATATATGCTTATTCATTAAAATCTGTTTCATTTTGACACAGGCAGTAATCAGGGCAGCACACAGTCTGCCTTGATTGCTGGTTTCTTACACAGGCAGCCCTGGGGCTACTCTAGTCCCCAGGGCTGACTGTGCAGCCGTTCGCCAGGCTCTGTCAGGTCACTGGGAGTCCCGATCACCCGACAGAGCAGGGGAAAGCACTTTGATTATGCCACGGTCACGGACCGAGGCAATCAAAGAGTTAAGTGCCAGGTAGCAGGATTTTCCTTGCTCCCTGGCGCTTGCAGAGGAAGTACAGTTCTGCGTAACTGTGCCAAAAGACGTCGCTGCAGACGAACGACCTGAAATTCCGACATCAAAAGATGTCCAGAGGTCGTTAAGGGGTTAAAGAAAAATCTCACTGAAATCTGATACTAAGACATAATAAGGCTTAAAACTCTCCTAAGGGCCGAAGTAAATCTTAGATGGGTAATAACTGTCAGAGAGTTTTATGACCCTTCAGTAGGTCTTGGTTTCACTTTAGCGACTATCAGAGATCAGAATTGGAGGTCCAATACTTGGTACTCAGAAAAGCTGAGTTTTTGGGGGTTATAGAAGTGGCTGTTTCTCAATTATATCTAGAGAGTGCAACACACATCTAGCCTCCTCTCCAACTCACCTCCTTCTCTTTAGAGTTTCGCACCTATCAGACATTTTTATGGTGTATCTTGTGGATATGCCATGATTCTGTCAGAAATAAAGATTACTTAGAGGAAGAAATCCCAAAACAGTTTTTTACTGGATTGCTCGTTTAAAATAGCATATACAACCCTATAGTGCAGAGGTCTGCAAAGTGCGGCTCTCCAGTTGTCGGGAAACTACAACTCCTATCATGCATTTATATAATCTATATCAGTGGGCATGATGGGGGTTGTAGTTTCCCAACAGCTGAAGAGCCGCACTTTGCAGACCACTGCTGTAGTGCCAGCCATACAGTGCCCACCAAAACAGTGTCAGCCATACAGTGTCCACCATAAGTGCCAGTCATACAATTCCCGATATAACCTTGCCATCAGTTGAATGCACCTGTCAAAGGATGACTATTTCTTTCTGAATATGATGACAGAGACAAACATGTTTCTGTCCTGATGGCTGAGGGTCACACAGAGGGGAATTGGGGGCTGCATGTTGTGCACCCCTGTCATAGAAAGTACCATAGATAGTACTACTGCACTAAACTGTACTATTATACAGAAACCACACTTTATTTATACACATCAAACACTATTGCAAAATCGGCCACATAGAAACTGCAAATCCACAGTAGAGATTTGAGGGTTATCAACTAAGATTTCTGGCATAGATACGTGACAGATTTTTGTGCTGGAAAATGACATTTATAGATCATTCTGATTTTATGTACAGTGTGACTGATCAGTTCAACAATCATTTTATTTATTGTATGGGCATTCACAATATTTGCATAAATTGTTTTATTTGGTTACTTATAACATAATCTAATTTACCAATAATTTCTGAATACCGTAATCCTTTTTCTAGCAGAGGAATTCTCCTTCTAGCACTACCTCACCAATGCACCTAAGAATTTTACATTGAGCTATTCCTGTCTGAAGCCTCTCACTTGTTCTGGTTGTGTGCAAAAATGTGTTTTTTTTGGGCCTAAAAACCCAAGCAATTTTTTGGGGGTGTTTTCATCATTGCAAAGTGCTATACAACTATTTCATTTTTTCATTGGTGCAGCTGTATCACAGCTTTTATTTTATAATGATACTGTTTTGAGATACAAGTAGCTTATTATTATTAAACATTTTTTGTGGAAAAGGAAAAAAACAGCAATTTTGTAGTCAATTAATTAAATTTACACTGTTCAGTTGGGCGATGCCAATTTTCTTTGTACTTTTGCACTAAAAAACACTTTAAAAAAAAGGTCCCATAGCATTTTTATTTTTCTGTCGGCAAAGCTTTGTGAAACTGATAGTTTGTATTGGTAAAAATCTATATCACACGTATCTTTTTGAATGCTTTTTAGTTTTTCTGTAGGGTGGGATCTTTTTTTATTTAGCTCACCACACTGGATAACTGGCATGATAATTTAAGGGTATGTTCACACGGCGTAATTTCGGCGCGCATTTTGGCGCGTATTTGCACTTAATACACGCCGAGATGCATGCCACAATTACGGTAATCCATAGCTCTCATAGAGAACTATGGATTACGCCTCGTCACCCCGCGTATACAATACTATCGTATTGTACGCGTGGAGAGATATGACATGTCAATTACTTGCGGCGATTACGCGCTGCGAGTAATGACATGTCAATGGGGCCAGCAGGCTGCCGGCCCCACCATGCTTCGGAAGTACACGCTGGCGTATTGCGGCGCATACTGTACTTATAGTTCGTATCATCATGGATGCTGATACCATGATTGGATACCAAATATATGTAGTTTTTTTGTGTTAAAAAATACACAGTAAAGCACCTCTCTATAGTACAGTGCGGTACTACATGTTCTATACTGCTTTTTACATGTGTAACGGGATTTTTTTTTAAATGATCTTACTTGGGATTGTTTTCTTATATAAAGCAGCCAGAAAAATAAGTGCCTCTGATCCTGGTCTTAAGATTAGACACTCAGGTGTCATAAGACATGTAAGGAGCCAAATCCATTTGGCATGGATAACCCTTGCAGGGCTCATGTCATAGTGCTGTAAAAACATGGTGCTGTGACATGAGGTCTATTAAGGGCATGTCCCCACGGCACGGGTTTTCGGCCGGTTTTTCAGCCGGTTTGTGGTTTTTCAGAAAAACCGTCCGAAAAGGAGCACAATGGTGCTCTATGGAAAACCCGTGCCGCAGTCCTTACTGCACGGGTTTTCTGTCAGGCGGTATTTCCGCCCGCGGTCCGGCCGCAAAGCATTGAACATGCACATTCTTCCGTCCGGTTTTCGGACGGAATCTGTGCAAGCCAATGTGAAGGGAGAGGGCTTTTCTTCGCTCATCGCGGAGAAAAGCCGTCCCCACCCGCGGCCGTGGGGACAGCCACAAAACAGGACAAATACTGGCTGCCAAACCGGCCGGTATTTGTCCTGTGCAGTGGGGACGTGTCCTAATGGTCACCAAAAAAATACGTATTGGAGTTCAATAAGGAGTCAATGCAGAAAAAAGTTGAAGTCAAGAATGAGTTACTTCATAATAAACAAAGCAATTCCTCCCTGTTGAGTGAATGTGAGCTCACGGACATGGTATAGTTACATAATTAGTACGGTTGAAAAAAGACACGTGTTCATCAAGTTCAACCAAGGGTGGGGAAAATGTGAGTGAAGGGAGAGAGACAAGGAGTTCAAGCCCAGCCTCACCACTTGTTAATGACCTGAAACCCACAAAGCAAGAACCAATCTGCTCCAGGGGAGACTCCATCTCTGACCCCAGAGCCGCCACCAGCCAGGATCCAGAATTTTACATCGCTACTGGTAGAGTCCAGAGCTTTTACAGTTTACGTAGCTTATATGAAATCAGAATTATACAAAAAAGAGTATTCATCCTTCTGCATAATCCCTAAAATGGTCATTTAATAGTTACTGAAATGTAGGTAAAAATTATATCATATCTACTGCAATCTAGTTTAACTATAAAAATTCTTGCAGACCACAATAGCTCTACTCATATAAAGAGAATATTAATCGCTCCAAGAAGAAAGGAAATAATGTTCAGGTTCCACAAACACTGAGACAGGAAACAAAAGAAGCCTGTACTGTACAGACAGCAGCAGACAGGATACCGTGAACCATGAACCAACTTCTCTTCAAATGTCCTTATATAGAGAGTGAAATTGTCTTAATAGTGCTGTACTACATATAGATAAGTACACTTTGTGCTGTACACCAATGGTAGTAGTAGTCACAATTACCAACCAATCTGCCTAAAGCAGAGATTCCTCGCGATAATAAGTTGTACTATGCCTCATAGTTGGCCCATATATCTTCAATGTGCAATGTAAATAGTAGTCTTGGCCCTTGATTTGATTGAAATTTATGGGGACATGTATAAAGATCGGCACGTCGAAGCTCCTGTTTTCACGTTTTTTTCCGTGAAAACTGCGCCTGATGTATGTCGGCGCCGAAGTGCGCCGACATACAGACAGACCACATTGAAATTGGTCTGTCTGTCGGAGCTTTAATTCGCCTCACTTTGCCAACCCGTGTTTTCGAATGTGGTGCGTCCCACCCCAGAACGCCCACAGCACACCCATTCATGTTAGGCGCATTAGAAATTTGCGAACCTTTCGCCTAATGCGCCTAACGCATAGGGGAGGTGCGTCCGACTGCGGAGCCGGCACCGAGAGGCGCATTATACGCCAGAAAACCGTCGAAAATGCCGATTATACATGTCCCCCTAATTTTTAGGTAAGTAATTAGGACTTGTTCTGCCTCCAGAGCAGTAAAACATGGAGGAAGTCTGTTGATGAAATGTAGACAATATTTGCTGAACGTATCGGTTTTATGCCGGATGGCATTGGTTTTGCTGTAAGGTGTCAGAGAAATGATACAGATGGTGCACATCCTTTTGAACAGTTGTGTCTGACTCAGGACATATACTATTATAGTAGTCCCACAAGTTACAATGGTCCCAGGATACAATACTTTTAATATACAATGGCCTTTCCTGGGGCACTGTATCTTGAAACCACACTCATTAACCTATAATATCCCAGGAAGGACCATTGTAACTTGTGGGACCACTCAGACACTGATTCAGCAAATTATCATAAAAATTTTACTAGTGAAGTACATGCACTGATTGGCAGTCTAGTAGCTCCTCACTACAGTACAGTTTGGTACTACATGTTCTGTACTGCTTTTTCCCGGATGAGTGGCTTCTTTGAGTTCTTTGAGTATTCTTTTTTTCTGGTACATTGTTTATAAAGTACATGACCCAAAGAAGCTCCTATCCTCAAATAAAAGCAGCAGCTATTTATGATGTTATATGTGAGGACTTGCTTTATCTGGATTAGTTATCTGCTTAATTTTCCTCAATACTCATTTTGCATTATGATAAGTGATATCTTAGAGAATCCGAACCAATTGTCTATAGAGTTATGGTTTCAACGTACAATGACCATCCTGTTACCAATCAATACTGTATGTTCAGGAATTACTGTATATATGTGACGGTAACCTTACACATTTGTATTGCTGTATAAGTATTACTTATTTGTCTTAGAACTCTTACCATTGGCAATAGGATTAAAGACTTGTCATCCACTACTGAATGAAGCTTGAACATATTAAAAATAAGTTTAAGCAAGAAAAGCTAGTCAAACATATCCTAAACTTATTTAAAACTTAAAAGGTGTATTGTGGTCATTAACGCTGCTTAAAAACCCCTTAAAGGGGTTTTGTCACCATGTAATGTTGACGTGGGAACCTCCAAAATGGGTATTTAATCACTTTTCTAAATATATGTGATTACAAAAAGTGAAGACTCTGAGAGTTACAGCATTTCTCAATCCCCCTTAGTTACCTGAAAGCTTGCACTAGACAAGACCCAGGAGCTGACAGGCCGCTCTTGTGTGAAACACTTCTTATCTGATGACAGGCAAAATGAATGAGCTTTTAAGGCACCGGGTAGAAAGTGCAGACTACGAGGCTGTGTGTTGCTGTATTGAGAATCAACTGTTGTACTGTTTATTATTTCACTTAAGTTTTGAGACGCCCCCGTATTCCTCACTCCTTACTCACCCCCTCCCTCTCAGCCCTGCAGCCTTCATGACTGAGCTGATTTGTTGACATTCTCCCTGTGCTGATAAGGAGAGGTAAGAAACTTGCTTCCTGGCAAATCCCCTTTAATGACCACAATACACCTTTGAAGTTGGGTATCCTGAGCTGGATGAAACTTCGACTTTGTTGTCTATTGACAGCCAGACTTACTTAACAGACATTGTGAACAATGTAAACAAAAATAAAAGAGTGTGAAAATTGTTGTTCTTTGCTCATTTGATTCCCCAAAATATTTTAAAAAATTATCAAAAATTCTTACTCGTCCAAAAATCACCCAAAAAAACAACTTCTTAAACAGCTCCATCAGGAGAAAAGTATAAATATTATGGGTCTTAAAATACAGAGGCACACACAATTTTTTAAGGACATGTTCACACGCTGTTTTTAGATCCAATTTTAGATCCGTGTTAGATCCAAAAATCGCATCCAAAAATGCATTGGCGATCGGATCCTAAACGGATCCAACACGTATGTATCCAACACGCAGCTGCATGTTTGGATGTGTGTTCGATGCAGCAGGATCGCACCCAATAGTTTTAAATAAGGCTCCTGCTGCGTCTTTCGGACCAAGAATTGACTTGTCACTGATGTGTGTCTCGTATTAAAAGCAATGTAAATCACATTGCTATTTATTAGACACGTATTTGGGTCCATTTGGGGTCCGGCGGATGGATCCAAACACACATCTAAAAGCGTATGTTCACACGGATCCAACACGCCGTATGAACATATCCTAAGGGCTAAAAGTCACTTTGCTGCCCATAGCAACCAATCAGGGAGCCCCTTTCAGTTCATATAGTGCTGTGGGAAATTGAAAGGGGTGCTCTGATTGGTTGCTATGGGCAAAAAAGTGAGTTTTAGACGTAGACAGTTTTCATACATGTGGCCCTAAGTGTTTTGCTGTGCAAAAGTAAATACAAATTTTAAAAACGATGTAAAATTGTTATTGCCATAATCAAACTGACCCACAGAGTAAAGTTCATATGCTATTTTTGGCATACAGTGAACCATACGGAATTTGTTTTTCTTCCCATTTCTCCCAGAAAGCATTAAAAGTTAATCAATAAGTTATATGTAACTCAAAAAGTGCCAAAAATAACACTCATGTCCCAAAAAACCCAAACCATTGTATGGCTATATTGTGGCCATTAAGAGGTTAAAAACCTCATACTATTCTACACCATAAAGCTATGCAGAGTCCTGAAACTATTGTGTTATGATCTGCTGTTATTCTCAGCCCTAACTCAGATGGGGTCTTATATTGATGAATAAATGTCTGTTTACACCACATACATACCTTCATATAGTGCTCAAATTGCTACATTTTTTCATATATGACTGGCACACAATGTTGTGGATAGATTATAAACCTATAATAAGAATAAATTTACATGTTTATTACCCTATGTGAGATTCAATTAAGGGTAAGTTTACAAGGTCATTAAGGGCATGTCCCCACGGCACGGGTTTTCGGACGGTTTTTCAGCCGGTTTGCGGTTTTTCAGTGGTTACCTACCAACTGAGCAGATTTATACATTTTTTCGGTAACTTGAGATCAGCCTATTATATTGTTTTATTACTTCTGACAAGGCACTTCAGAATTGAAGATAAGCCTTCATAAACAAAAAGAAAGGTTATCTCTCCTAAGCCTGGGCATCCCTTATTACTGTCATTGTGATAACTAAAGCCATCCCCCCAAAAAAACACACACAAAAAAAAAACCTCACCTCAACAGAAACAAGAACCCTAAGGGCATGTCCCAACTACGCAGGTTTTTGGCCAGTTTTTCAGGCGGTTTTGCAGACCGCCTGAAAAACCGGCCGACAATGAGTACAATGGTGCTCTATGGAAAACCCGTGCAGCAGTCCTCACTGTACGGGTTTTCCATCCAGCGGTTTTTCCGCCTGCAAAACATTGTGGAAGCACAATCTTATGTCTGGTTTCCGGACGGAATATGTGCTTCTCAATGTGAAAGGGGAGGGCTTTTCTCCGCTCATTGCGGAGAAAAGCCACCCCTCCCCCGCGGCAAACCGACCCGTATTTGTCCTGTGCCGTGAGAACGCGCCCGAAGGGTGCGTTCACACGGCAAAGGACAAAAACAGCTCTGTTTTTGCCTCTCATTTCAAACGGTTTTTGGACTGTTTTGGGACTGTTTTTGGACTGTTTTTGTCACAAAACCGGTCTGTTTTTCGTCTGTTTTTGGCTTTTGACCTGTTTTTGGTACTGTTTTTGTCCCGGTTTTCCCAGTGGTTTTTGGACTGTTCTTGGACTGTTTTTCAACCACCAAAAACACACCTACTATAGTTGGGATCATTCTTCACTTTTTTTGCAAAAAACAAAAACCGCCCAAAAACCGCAAGCTACGTTTTGAGCAGTTTACATTGACTCCAATGTTAATTTTCCGTCTAGAAACCGGTCGGAAGAAGGTGCTTGTTCAATGTTTTGCGGTCCGCCGGCGGTCTGAAAAACTGCCCGGTGGAAAAACCGTTCAGTGGGGACTGCAGGGCGGTTTATCAATTGAAGTCTATGGGAGAGCGTTTGTTGCAGGTTTTCCGACGGTTCCTAAAACCGCAAACCGTCGAAAAAAACTTCCAAAAACCCTTGCCGTGGGGACATGCCCTAAGAGTGGATTTTAGATGTGAATTTGACACTGATTTCAGAGGCAGATTTTGTGCCTTTATATACTTTGGGCAACATGTATGATCGGGCTTTCTGCCTGTTTTCTGGCGTATACTGTGCCTCACTGTGCCGACTCCGCTGTCGGACGCTTAAATGCGGTGTTAGGCGCAAGCTTCGCCACTTTGTAATGAGCCTAACATGAATGGGTGTGCTGTGGGCCTTCTGGGGCGGGACGTACCAGATTCGAAAACACCGACGCATGTATGAATGTCGGTCGGCAAAGTGAGGCGGATAACAGCTCCGACAGGCAGACCTAGTTCAATGTGGTCTCCCTGAGTCGGAGGAGGCGCAGTGAAGCTAGAACTTATTGTAGTGGGGAAAAATTAGTTGTCTATAAAATTAATTCATTAATAAAGATAAATATCAAAGTTGTATAAAAACGAATTCAATGTATTGAAAAAGTTGATCATTTAAAATTAAAGGAAATATATATAAGATCTCAAAAGAAAGAAATGTTAATTTTTGTCTTTTTTAATACCAAAAATGTAAGATGTATTTTTGCTTCATTCACCTTTTATTCTATTTAGTATATACAGAAAGAGCCAGCACAGCACAGGTCTTGCTGGGACCTGTGGTCCTCCAAGCAGGATTTCTATGTTCCCACGGCTTATTTTGGTTCGTATTTACGGATGTATTTACGTCCGCAAATACATCACCAAATATGCCTTAAATAATGATAATTAGCTTAGAATTGATGCCAATAGAAAATACGGATGTATTTGCGGACGTATTTACAGGGTTATTCCGACGAGAATACGCTCGGAGACTTTTTTTTTCCGAGCGCAATACGGACGGATTCTCGGCGGGATAACCTCATAGTAAATAATGGGGAATGTATTTCCGACGCGAAATACGTGCCACACTTTGTGACACGTATTTAAAATGTATTTCAGGACGGATTTGCGTCCACAAATTCGCCCTGAAATAATCCAGGTGAACAGAGCCTTACACCAGTACAAGAATAAAATATATTTGTCATTTAAAGGAAGTAATTAATAAACAGACATATCCAAGTGCTTTAAAAATTAAATCAATGTATTAGTAAATTTTATCCAATAAAATTAATGCCAATATATATATTATCTCCTACGAAAAAAGTCTGCACTATAAAATGTATTCCAAAGTCCGTGACAATTACACTAATTTAACATCAAATAAACCAATAATGATGTTGTAAAGATGTTTTATTAAACATTTTGCATACAAGTAATTTTAGATGTATTTGGGCTGCTTTCAACTTAAATGCAATTCAGTATATACAACAAAAGGCAGCACAGCACAGGTATTACTGGGACCTGGATTTCTATTCACTGACATGCTTAATGATTTATTTCTGATTTCCAGCCGGTCTATAAACTTAATACATGTTAGGCGCATTCCTTATGCGCCTAAGTTCCGCACTGCGCCTCACACACAGGCGAGGTGCAGGGAACTTTTCGCCAGCATTTATGAGCGCACTTCAGGCGCCAACATAAATGAGGCGCAGCTTTCACGAAAAATACTGTGAAAACGGGCGCTCCGACGCGCCGATCTTCATACATGTCGCCCTTAGTGAGAAAATGCATTTAAATAATCTCAAGGGAAAAGAGCTAGGACTCACAATCTACACACATCCAAATGAGGAACGTTGCTCCTTCTGAGCTTAGAAAATTCACACATCTGTATGTATTAGTGTTATTTAGTTGCTCTAAAGTTTGATCTCAAATCAAAGCTTGTCCTCTGTTTTGCTCTTATGAGAGGAATGACATGACAAGGAAGGAAAGTACAGTCTAAGACAAAAAGAGAAGGGGAAACAAATCCCTGTGAAGTATGTTACATATGTATTTTTTCTTCCCAGATAGCAGTGTACTTGGATACATCCTGGACAGATCTGTCTCCAGTCACAGTTGGGAATATTTTCTGAAACATGTTTAAGGAAATACAGTCAGATAGCCCAGAAAAACCAATCAGTCTCTAGAACTTGACTTCCCTGATGTATATACTGCAGAGCCAGGTAAAAGGAATTCATAAGCGTTAGAGAACTCATAGAGAACTATGGATTACATCTCCTCTCCCCGCTTGCACAATACGGCGAGCGGGGAGATAAGTGACATGTCAATTATTCACAGCGTATACGCACCGTGAATAATGAACGTCTATGGGGCCGGCGGACTGCTGGCCCCCTTTCCCGCCCCCGCGCACACGGCGTAATTGCGGGGCGAAATACGTCCCCGCAATTACACCGTGTGAACATAGCCTTATGGTTCAATACCAGTTGGGTCTGCCCCTACCCACTCAGTTCATTTCCGATGTCAAGCAATTTTATAGTGGTTACCTACCAACTCATCAGATTTATACACTTTTTCGGTAACTTGAGATCAGCCTATTATATTGTTTTATTACTTCTGACAAGGCACTTCAGAATTGAAGATAACCCTTCATAAACAAAAAGAAACGTTATCTCTCCTAAGCCTGGGCATCCCTTATTAGGCCGTGTTCACACGGCTTATTCCAGGCGGAGTTGTGAGCCGGCTTGCGCTCGCAGATCCGGCGTGAATAAGGGGCGGGGCGAGGGCGGGGCCGGAGCGCGGCGGGGGCGCCGCTCCCCGGCCCCATAGACAATGTATTATCTACGGCGCGTACGCGCCGTCAATAATGTGCATGTCACTTTCTCCCCCCGCGACGGATTCGCCGAGCGGGGAGGAGCAACGGAATCCACTGTTCTCTATGAGAGCAGTGGATTACCGCAATTACTCCGACGGATTGGCGCCGTACTGCAGCGCAAATCCGGCGCGGAGTACGGCGCCAATCCGCGGACAAATAAGCCGTGTGAACAAGGCCTTACTGTCATTGTGATAACTAATAAAACCATCCCCCCAAAAAAACACACACAAAAAAAAAACCTCACATCAACAGAAACAAGAACCCTTAGGCCTCGTTCACACGGCTTATTCTGGGACGGATTGCAGCCGTACTGCGCTCCGTATTTGCGCTGCAGTACAGCTGGAATCTGTCCCAGTCATTACGGTAATCCACAGTTCTCATAGAGAACTATGGATTCCGTCTCGAATCCGCCGCGGGGGGAGAAAGTGACATGCACATTATTTACGCCGTGTACGCGCCGTGAATGATGACTGTCTATGGGGCCGGTGAGCTGCCGGCCCCCCGCCCCCGCTGCAGGCTGCCGCCGTAATTGCGGGGCGAAATCCGTCCCCGCAATTACGTCGGCAATAAGCTGTGTGAACCTTGCCTTAGGGTGCATTCACATGGCAATGACAAAATACCGGTAATTTTTTTGCATGTAAGGGAACGGCTATTGTCCGTGGTTTGCAGATTCAAGCCATCCCCCTTCGCCATGAACTGTTCATATTCTCCCGAAAACTGTGTAAAAAAAAGTCTGTCAGAAAATCCGTGCAGTGTGAACTATTGCACTGATTTTCTATTTAAGCCTATGTAAATGGATGACAGTCGGTTTACAGACTTTTCAAATTCCAAAACCGTCTGTAAATCCAACTGAAAACCCTGCCGTGGGGACTGGCCCTTATTATATTGAGTGTAGTGGACAGCAGCTCCAGCTACACCCATATTTAGCACCCAGATCAAAGTGCTGTACAGGAATATACAGCGTGATGTGGCAGGTACCAAGTGGATAGAGAAGGAAGCTGTCTCATCCAAACTCCCTCCACTGTGCCCTGCACTCCACAGTGTAGCGGAAGAAATTTATATACAGATTGTAGTTGTCCTAGGAAAAGAACTCTGCCTTTAAAGGGAACCTGTCAGGTGGTTTATGCTGCCTCATAGAGCAGGATGTGATAGAGGGAGAGAAGCTGAGTGGTGTTATATATAGGTTTATATGATTTGATGCTGAATTTTTGGGTAAAATGTAGAGAAAATTTATGAAAAAGCATCTAAAAGTACTGCTTACCCCGTCCACATATAGCAATTGACAGTTTGCTCTAGAGACACAGGAAGTAGGGAAAGCTGTCAATCACTGTATGTGGGTGGGGTGAGCAGGACTCCTACTGTCACTTAAAGGGGTTTTGCCATGATCTAATGTTGATGTGGGATCCTCCAAAATGGGTATTTAATCACTTTTCTAAATATATGTGATTAAAAAAAGTGAAGCCTCTGAGAGCTGCAGCCTGACTTAAATGCCCTTAGACCAGGAGCTGATCTGGCATGCTCCTGGAAGCGCTTGCGTTGTTTGCACTTCTTATCTGCTGGCAGGACACAGGAAGGAGCTTTGAAGGGAGGGGGAGAAAAAAGCAGTGTTACTGGGCATCTGCACTAGCTTTATTTCTGTGTCAGAGCCTGTGTCTGCTGTATAGTGAATCTGCTGGTTGTAATGTAATTATCTGAGTAAACATGCAGACGCTCCCTGCTCAGCCTTCCTCCCTCCACCCCTGACTGTAATCAGTGAATGCTGCCTGCTCTGAGCTTATCTTTACTCCTGAGCAGATAAGAGGGAGAAAACAAAACCTGTATAGCTTGTGCACAATACAGTTAGCCTCTGTGGTTTAGCCAAACATGTTTGCTCAACTACAGAGACTGAATATCAGCCTCTAGAGCGTGCATGGGAGGTGGAGCGATGACATCACAGAGGAGGTACTTTTTTAAACAGAGAAACAAAACGCCCCTTTTTTCAAGGCTCATGAGGGGAATATCAGCCTGTTAGGTGAGGAAATCACTTCTTGGCAAAACCCCTTTAAGGAGTCAGAATTTACTCTGCTTTTACTTAGAAATTCAGCATCAAATCACATAAACTGAAATAACACAGAACTCAGCTTCTCTCCCTTTACTTTAAGTGCATACATTTTCTAACTGGGACAGAGTATCAGTCGATATTTTATATAAACTCAATCAAACATGTGTCTGCAGTAGAATGTATGTAGCTACTAGCCAGCCATTACTTTGCATGTTGGCATGAGGCCAACTGTACAATTATCTGCAATATTCACTAAAGTAATAAATCATATTAAAGTGCAGAACATGGTTTGCTTAGGCTCTTGAGTCACGGACCCTCAAATATCAAACAACTGTTATATAAATATAGCTTATGGAGAGACATAGAAGTATGAGCAGGGTTATAGAAAACTATTCTGGCATTCAAAAGCAAGCAAAATAAAACTACCCCCACCTCTTTTCCATATAACATGGGTTAAAGATCTACCAGAGGCAAAACTTTACAACTCTTGAATGTGCTATAAAGTGAAGTAAATGACACAACTTTATATATTGTATATGTGCCCATATAAGTTTACTATAGATACAGTAAAAATGATTTATCTGCAGTAGTTTCTACTTCTTTGCATTGTTGTGTTGATAATTAGACTTAAAGGGGGATTCTTACCCTGCTGTTCACAGAAGCAGCTTCAGGCTTACACTACCGGATCAGGCTGTGGGTGGCAGCGAGTGGGAAATCAACTCCACTATTCATAGATGATCCTCTTACAGTAACATGAATGCTGGAGGTTTGTAAGGGCACAGGGCTCTAAAGGGATAAAGTTTGTTGGTAACATAGATAAACAAGCTCCTGTTTTACTGATAACACTCAGTAGGGACTGATAACACTATGGTCGGACAGGGCAGCTGGAGCAATGAGAACAAAGAAAGATGGTTGGTAACCAAGGGAAGCTTCTGTAAACAACCAGGAGATAAAAATCTCCTCTATATCTTAAATAAAGCAAAATCCGAACAGCAATGTATTTGGTAATAGTCTTTACCTTTGCTTATATGCATAAAGCAAAAAACTGTGGTGAGAAAACCACTTTAAAGCCTAATGGAAAATATAGAATAATATATTGTTTAATTTTCTAATTTCCCTGTATTTTCTAACCTATTATTGCACATAGCTGCTATACTTCAGAATCAGTCATGTAGAGGCTGGGTACTCTCAGAATATACAGTGTATGAAATCACTGTGTACAGTAACCAGATTGAGGCAGGAATAGCTCTACATTCATATGTCATTGTAAACAATAAAGGGAGTGCTTTGAGTATAAAATAGCAAATGTTAATATATAAAAACCATGTGAAGGGTGAAGGAGATGTGTTCCCAGCCAATTCATACAGCTTTAAAACCACTCCATATACCTCCGGGCAATTTGGCAGTGTACCTGGTTTATGATATAATTATGGTTGTGTAAACCCTTACCTTTGAATGACTATTATTATGTGCTGCTTGGGTCACCATCTTAAACCAAAAATCTGCTGCTTTCTGTGTCTCATTCTTCCTTTGGTAGCATGGTTAGTGCCCGTTTACACGGCAATGGACAAATACCGACCGGTTTATGCGACCGGTATTTGTCCTATATTAGGGCTGTCTCCGTGGCCGCAGGGGGGCGGCTTTTCGGGACAATGTTTTTTGGGCGGCCGGTGAGCAAGGTTTTCCATAGAAGCCCGTTGTACTCCTTTGCGGACGTTTTTTCAGACGGTGTGCAAAACCGCAAACCGTCTGAAAAACCAGCCGCAATCCCGTGCAGTGGGGACATGCCCTTATGCGGCTGCAAGCACGCCCTAGAGTTTACTACAACTTCCAGAAGTTTATAAATTTGCCACTCTAGATTTTAGAGGAAGTTTCATACTACTAATATTTGTAGGTAATGGGTAACACACGTAGTTGCCCACTTCCATTTTCTTCATGGGTTGGGCTATGGATTGCTATTTTCTTACATATTTGCTATTTGTTTACACACAAACGGGGGACAAATCAGACTGAGACATCATTTTTTTGAGAAAAGTTATAGTATAAATTGTCATTTATTTCAGTAAGAGGAATATTCCCTAATTGGTTATCTCTAAACATGTTTGCCTTCTCAAAGGAGAGTTTGCTGCAGCTGCACTGCTGAACTGCTTTGGATCAAAGAGTTAAAAGCTAAGTAGCCTAAGCGAGTATTCTGAGCATGCGAGTGTGTCTGTTTTTTCTAAAGTGTGTCGTTTTGCTTAAGTGTGGGACTTAATATTGGGGGACTTTAGATTTGGGGCTTTTAGAAAGGGCAATATTATACAGATTTTTCATATTTGTATCTGTATTTCATTTTTTCTTTGTAACATCCCCGTGAGTTCCATGTTTGACAATGCTGTCCGGTGCACAACCTGTGCAATGTATGCCATCCTTGACCAACAGTTCGAGGGTCCATACTGCTGTGCGAGATGTGTGCACACTATGGCTACAGGGGGCCCTAATGCCTGGGAGTGGGGAGAACTATGCCTACAGGGGGCCCTAAAGACGGGGAGAACTATGCCTACAGGGGGCCCTAATGACGAGGGGGGGGACTATGCATACAGGGGGCCCTAATGACTTGGGGGAACTATGCATACAGTGGGCCATAATGACTGGGGGGAACTATTTGCCTACAGGGGGTCCTAATCTACAGGGAGTGAATATTCTGCCTACAGGGGGGCCCTAATCTACAGAGGGGGACTATTCTACCTACAGGGAGGCCCTAATCTACAGGGGGGACTATTCTGCCTACAGGGGGCCCTAATCGACAGGGGGGGGGCTATGTTGCCTACATGGGGCCCTAATCTACAGGGGGGACTATTCTGCCTACAGGGGGGCCCTAATCTACAGAGGGGGACTATTCTGCCTACAGGGGGGCCCTACTCTACAGGTGGAGACGATCCTGCCGACACGGGGGCTCTAATCGACAGGGGAGACTATTCTGCCTACACGGGGCCCCTAATCTCCAGGGAGGACTATTCTGCCTACAGGGGGTCCCTAATCTACAGGGGGGACTATTCTGCCTACAGGGGGGCCCTAATCTACAGGGTGGACTATTCTGCCTACAATGGGGCCCTAATCTACAGAGAGCCCTATTCTACCTACAGGGGTGGCCTAAGGTACAGGAGGCCCCCATTCTACCTACATGGGAACCCTAAGCTACCGCCCGGGGGCCCGAAGCTGCCTACGTCTCCCCAAGCTACCTAGCTACTGCTCGGTGGGTGCTAAGATACCTAGCTACCACCTGGGGGCCCCGTTGTACCTACATACCGACTGGGGGAGCCCCATAATTACCAAGGGGTAATTCTTACCATTTGGGCCATTATAAATGGGGAGTTTGTACATGGGGGGAGAGGGCAATCAGTTGGGAAAAAGATTAAAAAAAAAGTGAGGAGTATTAGGTGTTTGTGTTGTAAATTCTACAGGGACGAGTGGTGGACGGAGTAAGTCATAATGGAGGTCTGGACCGAATAGAGAAGAAAAGACGTCACCTGTGAGGCCCTAAATGTAAGTAAACTATTTGCAAAGCATCTGTGTACCTGGTATCTACCATTATATGGTCACTGTATGGTGGTTATATACAGTCTGCAGAGCTTGTGTACACTGTTATATACCACTATATGGTCACTATATGGTGGTACTATTGGTCTTTGTGTACTGATCAGTAATAGTGTAGGGGTATTATTCAGTCACTTTGTGGTCATGTTCTGCAGGTATAATCAGGTCCTTATGTAGTAGGGTTATTGGTAATGTTGGTCTAGGTATAGTGGGATTTGTTTGGTAGCAGTATGATGGTTATATGTATGGTGAGGTATTTAACCCTTGTATTATCTAACAGCATGTCCTAGTAAATGTTTGTGGTCAGGGAGGTGGGCAAGGGGGGGGGGGGGGGTAGGAGGCCCCGTCCAAAAGTTTGCTTTGGGGCCCTGGATTCTCTAGTTACGACCCTGCCATTAAGTATGCACATTTTTGTTAGTTTAGGGCTATTACAATATGAAAAAATATTTTGGCAGAATACTCCAACAATATGTGCTCCACAAAAACCCCTTGCACAGATTCTCTAGTTGAAAAATGTTAGCTGTTGGCTAACCACCCACAGTGTTGGCCACATCACAGACATATTTAGTTGTGAAGTCCCCAGACTATGTGCCCTCAATTGTGGCATTTGTGTTACCTGATATTGATCAGTAAGGAATAATAGCCATCTCAGTGAAGTTTATACATAGAGTACAGCATGCTGCAAGGCTTCATGACTTAAGACACTACCAGCGTTGTATCATTTGTTTATATAGCACGTAGGCAGTTATTTGCAACACCTTACACAAATGTAAACCTTTGAAACTGTGGCATCTGCCTAGTAGTGTGGGTGGTATTGCTAACTGGGTTCTTCTGCTGTTTTGTTGAATAAAAAAAAAAAAAAAGTTAAAACCACAACTACCTGCATTTTTTTTAACATTTCAAAATCGAAGTGTGCATCCTGTCATTAATCATGCCTCATCTCTGCAGGCGTAAAACAGCTACCAAGCAAAGTAACTATGATCTTGTACAAAGTGTTTTATTGTAATTCAATTACTACTAAATAATAAAAATTATCCACCCCACCTAACACACAGGATCAAGCAATCTAGTTGCATTCCACCTATACATAGCTTGTTGTCCTCTTCAATCAGTAAATGCAAGAACATCTCCAGTCACACAACTGCTACTACAGACAGTCCCCGGGTTACAAACGGGATAGGGACTGTAGGTTTGTTCTTAAAGGGGTTTTGCCACGATGTAATGTTGACGTGGGATCCTCCAATTGGGTATTTAATCACTTTTTTAAATATATGTGATTACAAAAATTGCAGCCTGAGAGAGCTACAGGCTGCCTTATCTGCCCTTAGTTACTTAAAAGCTTCTATTAGATACGACCTGACAAGAGCTGCTGGCCGGGCTTGCGCAGAGAACACTTCTTATCTGATGAAAGGGAGCTGAAGTAGCTTTCAAGGCACCAGGTAGAAATATGTTGTCTTTTGTATACAGAATCCACTAGTTGTAGTGTGATTATCTGAGTAGATCCCTGCTTTATCTGATGACAGAGAACATAAAGAAGCTTTCAAGCTGCTGTGGAGAAAAGGTGTTGTCTTTTGTATACAGAATCCACTAGTTGTAGTTTGATTATTTGAGTGAACATTTCACACGATCCCTTATGCATGGCTCTGTGCTCTGGCTGTGTCTCTCTCTCTTTCAGCTCAGCATGGCTTGTTTACAATTGCTTCTTAGCAGATAAGGCACGTCCTGGCAAAACCCCTTTAAATTGAATTTGTATTTAAGTTGGAACAGGTATATTTATTAATGTAATAAATGTAATTTATTTATGTAACTCCAGCACAATTTTTTTTTTCCACTTTAGAAACTGCAGGGAAGGATTTTTACCTTTGTTTTGATGTCTGTGTCAGTATTAAGAAGATTTCACCTCATGTGCTGCTGTGGCATGCTGGAAAGTTCTGTTCCACAGATACTGCCTGCTGTGGCACATGGAACGACAAGGGCCAGCATGCCCCATCAGTCTCCGTTTGTAACTAGGGGACAGATGTAAGTCAGAACGGTGAAAGTCGAGGACTGCCTGTATATATCATTTATAGTTACTTGCATACAAATTCACAGATGCATAAAGTCAGTTTACTGTTTGTAAGGGTAACTGAATCATTTCCTTTATGAACCGGGAAGCTCCAAGTCATCAGTGGTTACAGATAAGCAGGTAAAAACTCACTTCTGTATATTGGTCTTGCATTTTATGAGATGTACGATATGAACGGTATAATAAAAAGCTATTACAGCCTGCTACTATAGTCATGTTTATGAATGTTGTATTTGTGGGTTGTGATTATAGCTCTTTTGCTTGGCAGGTCAGAACTCTTAAAGGCAACATGTATAGAATTTGATGTTGTCACAGCAGTTCTTAATCGATATAGAAGAGTGTAGAATGCAACAGTATGTATAAATCTCTTGTGTTATATGCCTTGCATAGCATAGCATATATTTGGCACATTTAAAAGTGCCGTGTTTGGCGCACAATGCGCCAAGTTTTGTCGTATGATGACTGTTCATACATCTACAGAGTAGAGCTACGAAAGGTTTTTTGGTTCAAAGCATGCCAGATAACTGATTCAGCCCTGTTCATACATGTCGCCTTTGGTGCCTGCTATCAATTTTTTATTTAATTTCCTATTTATAGACTTATATCATACAGTGTAAATTCTAAAAATACATGTTACTTCACCTATATGTTTTATATGATGTCCCTTCACTACGTAACATAGCAAATAGTATTTCCTAATGGGTACAATTTGCAACTGCCTAGAACCCCAACATTTTTAACATTACCTTATTTGAGGTTTTACCACAAAGGCATTTCATGCCTGTTTTCTCCAGCTTCAGCTTTAAGTGTGCTCAAAAGAGGGCATGTGTGATTTGTTGAACAGCATATCATGTGACCCAGCAGGCTGACATCACCATGCCTTTCTCACTCTAGCCAGACAAAAGTCTGTTTAACTAAAAAGCTGTGAGTATCTATAATGTAGCTGAGTGGTTAGCACTTCTGTCTTTCATCATACGGGTTCTAGGTTCAAATCCTTGCAGGAACCAAACAAGTAGAGTTTTTTTGTCTTAGTGCACCTGGCTGATTGAAGTTTATTTTTATTTATTTTCACTGTTTGACTAATTACTAAGGAGCACAGAGGGCAGGAGTAGAATGACAGCACCTGGGATTGAACACTCGCTCATTAGTGAGTATGTGATTATTAGGCAGGTAATAGACTGACAGTAGCTATCTGAGAGGAGAGGTGATGTCTGAGAGCATGTGAGACCAGGACTGAGGTGCTCTCATCATGGTCGTATCCCCTGGAGACGAGCTGTACACTGTGGATCTCTAAGGGAGCAGCTAAAACACAAATGATACAGAATTTTTAACAAAGATAAATGGTGAAAATGTTTATTATTTTATTTGAAAGCTTCCTACGTCAATTTTACTTTGCAGCAAAACCCCTTTAAATGGGTTGTCCCATCTAGCTGTTTCCACTCATCACAACCTCTTCAGACTCACAGTACCTACAGCAGTGACTGACATTTCAGCTCTGCTAGTTCCTATTCCTAACTGAGCATGTTACAGGATCATTATTGTCCAAGCAGAATGTTTGGCTATAAATGTGAATAAATACAAAAGACCTGTGGCATGATACAAGGCTCATCGTTTACCCTAAGGCCATGTTCACACGACTTAAACCTGGACGTATTTCAGTCCGTAATTACGCGCTGGAGTGCGCAAATTACGGGCTGAATACGTCCTAGTAACTACGGTAATCCACAGTTCTCATTGAGAACTATGGATTACGTCTCCTCTCCCTGCTCGGCGATACGCCGAGGGGGGAGATAAGTGAAATGTGAATTACCAGCGGCGTATACGTAATGAAAGTCTATGGACCTGCGAGGTGCTCCCGGCCACACGGCATAATTGCGGGGAGTAATTACGCCCTGCAAATACACCGTGTGAACCTAGCCTGAGGGTTAAGGTTTTTCTCAGTAGAAAGATAATATCAGAGACTGAGAAGCAAGCTCCTGCTGATAAGATACAGCAGGGAGTGACATTGCCAGCCCTGCCACTACTCGAGCAGAGGGAGGTGGACAATAACAAGAGAAGCTTGTGTAAACGAGCTGGAGGTAAGAACTGCTCTAACTTTGAAATGAAGCAAAACTGGAACAGCAATGTGTTTGGTAATAGTCTTCATGTACCTTGGCTTTTTGTTTAAAGTTAAAGGAGTTTTCTCACTACAGGCTTTTGCAGGCATATGAGAAGTTTCTCTGGCTTAGATTTTCAAATACAGGGGCGGGTCTCTCCTCTCAGTAGGGACTCTCCTCCCAGTCTGGGACAGTCTATCTCCCAAAAGAGTCCTGACACCTCTCTCCCTTTCTCTTTTTCTCGCTTTCTTTCTCTCTCTCTCCTACCTACCTGTATTTCTATCTGTTCCTCCTTAATCCAATCCTGGTTATGCACAGCCACTGTCACTTACATAACAGTAATATAATTTGTACGTGGGCACACAAGCCTGCAGGGCACACACATAGCTAAGATGCACATGGGAACAAAAATGCATTCAATTCCAAACCTGATGAGACTAGGAAGGCACAGACATAGTTAGTTAGTTAGTACGGGTGAAAGAAGACATGTGTCCATCAAGAAATAATAATTTGACACCTGAAATAGTGAAACAAATGTGAGAAGTGCACCCTGCTCTACCTTTTGCCTGAAAAAAAGAGGGGGAAGCAGAGTGTATAAAGGTGTGTTTTATGGTTGAAGGGAGTGAATCTAGCAGCTAAAGAGACTCGGTAATTGCCCAGATCCTTCACATCGGAGCTATCACTGGGAGAGGAATATAATGCGCACAGGCAGCCTGTTTCACACAGCTCAGGGGGGCGTGAAAGGAAGACATTAAGAACACAGAGTCATTGAGATGACACAGATTACTCAGACTGCCAGCAACCAGCAAAGAGAGCACAGGACAGCCAATCACAGCACAGAAGGCGTGACCCGACCCGAGGTTGAACAAAATGCATGGCAGACAATCACAGAACTGTGGGCATGGCCCAACATGCACCACAGTCAATCACAGCACAGGGTGCGTGGTCCGACTCGAAGGTGGAGAAATAGTATTACAGACGCACAAATTAGGTAACAGCTGCTATACTAAATCATTTGCTTAATACAAACCAATTGCAAAATTGCTTACTTTTACTGTCCCCATTATTATAGATATGATGTTTGTAGTGAGAAAACCCCTTTAATCAGTGTGATGGAAATACCCATTTAGTTAATAGCAATCTTCAGTCATGAACCACATGACTGTAAGTAGGGTCTGCTTTATCTGTTTTTGTCCTTATCTATTACATGAAGGACAAAACTAGTAGTCAATACGGTAGCTCTGCAGGACCATGTACCCTAAAAGACACTATTTTGTAAGTCCAGATGAAAGGTTCCCAAACATGTGACATGTTATTGACCCATTTCAGAGAAGAAATTACTCTGGAATTCTAACCCAATCAGGTTATGTCTGTGTCTACACAGCACTGGTTTCTCCTCGAATTTTCAGTGGATTCACTATTTTGCATCCACTGAAAATCCGACTATACCCTGCACTGTGTAGACTTCAATAGAAAATCCGTGCTGTAGTCTACAAAGCATGGGTTTTCTACTGAAGCTGCTGTCCGTCCGGCGGAAGATAGAACATGTTTTATCTTCCGCTAGATACCCGTTGTATTCCCATGCAGCCCATGTACTGGACCTGCGGAAAATCCGAAAACCAACGGCGGCCAAAAGCTGCAGTACAGCACTCGTAAAGCCGTTGGATTTTGGACGTCATTTTAACATTGCTGTGCAGAAGTAGCATCCTGAATAGCATGCAGGCCCAGTATCAATGTGAGGCTTGTCAAGTAGTAGGTGTGCCTGTCTCCTGAACAATGAATATTCCCATTAGTTAAATAACTATTCAGGAGGCAGGCCCATCCATTGTTATAGGAGCTGACCACCTTCTCTAACAGTGCAAAAGATGCCCACCCACCTAACCACCTAACAGAGTAGAATTGAATGATCTGACAGGAACAAGTAAACAGTTTTAAAAAAGTAAACAAACTAAATATTTAATAAAAAAATATGCTCAAAAAGTGAAATAAATAAATAAATGAAATAATTTGGGTACCTTCAGCTCTGTGTTACACAACAGATGAAATGTACAAACATTTTTTGTAAATTTTTCTCTTTACTATTCATTTTCTAAGCTTCTACCACCCCTTTATTTTTATTTCACCCACCCAATTGCATCCAAAGCTACTTAGCATCTCCCACGTTGCTAAGCATTAATGTAAATGGAAATTAAACAGTGATTACCGTCCTCCATATACAGTCTCAAACACAACAAAAAAACTCTCAATTTATTTTTCACCTAGCTCAACTAGAGAATTTAAGATCACTAGAATCACTTTAAATAATAAAGTATGGTTGAAGAAGTCTGTGTATAAGGCTAATTTCACATGGCATAATTGCGGCATAATTACGCGGGGACTTCGGGAGCTCGCCGGGCAGAAGGGCCGGCAGCCCGCCGGCCCCATAGACATTCATTACTAGTGGCGCGTATTCGCCGCTAATAATTGACATGTCACTTATGTCCCCCCCGCGGCGTATTCGCCGAGCAGGGAGAGGAGGCGTAATCCATAGTTCTCTATGAGCACTGTGGATTACCGTAGTGTCTGGGGTGCATTTCGCTTGTATTTGAGTGCAGTACGCCGCGCAATAAGGGCAGAAATAAGTCGCAGGTGAAGCCCTGTGAACCTTGCCTAAGGGTGGTTTAAGGTGTAGGTGGTGTGGGTGATTTCTATTCTGATGCAGGTTTGGTGCATTAAAGCTTTGTTTAATTTGGAAAAAGTCACCAATCATCAACATCAACCATGTATGATGAGTAAGAAGATTAGAGGGGTTTTCTCACCATGCTGTTTCATAAAGCCACAACCAGCTTTAGATTCACACTTTCTGGTCAGTCTGTGTATGGTTCTATAGCAGTGATTGCTCTTCCTAGCTGATTCCCTTTGGGTATGTTCACACGGCGTGTTGAGTCCGTGTTAACATACGTTATTAGATGCGTGTTTGGATCCGTCTTTCTGACCCAAATACGCTTCTAACAATGTGTAGAGTGATTTACATTGCATTGATGCATTGACATTCAGATAAGTGATCAACTATGCGTGTTTACTTGCGTCTTTCAGATCCGTTCTAAGAACTGACATGTCAATTCTTGATCCGAAAGACGTAGCAGGAGCCATAGTTAAAACTATAGGGTGCGATTCTGCTGCAACCAAAACATATCCAAACACGCAGTTGTGTGTTGGTTGCGTGTTGGATGCGTTTTGGATCCGATCGACGCTGCACTTTTGGATGTGATTTTCGGATCCAAATCGTATCCAAAATCAGATCCAAAAACGGCGTGTGAACATACCCTTAGGCTATGTTCACACGGCTTATTTTGGGTTGGATTTCAGTCTGCAATTCGCGCCGTACTGCGCAAATTACGGCTGAAATCCGTACCAGTCATTACGATAATCCACAGTTCTCATAGAGAACTATGGATTACGTCTCCTCTCCCAGCTCGCGAAATACGCCGAGCGGGGAGAAGGTGACATGTCAATTATCATGGCTGGATACGCGCCGTGGATAATGAATGTCTATGGGGCCCCTCCGCCCCTGCTGTCAAGCACACGTCGTAATTGAGGGTGTGAATAAGCCGTGTGAACATATCCTTACAGTGATAGGAGTGCTAGAGATTTGTAAATATTAGTGTTCAAGGCTACAGAGCTGTATGCCTTAAAGGGGTTTTGACACGAAGTAATGTTGACGTGGGATCCTCCAAAATGGGTTTTTAATCACTTTTCTAAATATATGTGATTACAAAAATTGCAGTCTGAGAGAGCTACAGACTTCCTTACATGCCCTTGGTTACTTCAAAGAGTCTATTAGATACGGCCTGACAAGAGCTGGACGGGCTTGCGCAGAGAGAGCTTCTTATCTGATGAGACTGAGCTGCAGAAGTTTTTAAGGCACCGGGTAGCAATATGTTTTCTTTTGTATACAGAATAAACTAGTTGTAGTGTTATTAGATACCTGCTTTATCTGATGTCATACAACATGAAGAAGCTTTAAAGCTGCTGTGTTTAATAGGTGTTCTCTTTTGTATATATAATCCACAAGTTACAGTTTGCTTATTTCAGTGAACATGTCACAGGAGCAGCAGCTTATGCAGCTCGTTCTCTGGCTGTGTGTGTCTCTCTCTCTCTCTCTCTCTCTCTTTCAGCTCTGTGATTTGTTTACATTACATTAGCATCTTAGCAGATAAGGCTCCTGACAGTGCAGTGTATGAGCCTGTGTCTGCTGTATTGACAATCCACTCTTGTACCCTTTATTATTTCACTTAAGTTTTTAGATGCTCCCTTGGATTCCTCACTCCTCACTCATCCCATCCCCCTCTCCCCTGCAGCTTCATGACTCAGCCTGTTTTGTTGACATTCTGCCTGTACTAAGGAGATACCTGCCTAAATGGTCTCTTGGCAAAGCCCCTTTAACTCCTTAACGACCGCGCACCGTTTTTTGACGGAGGCTGGTGTGGGTCGTTCGTCTGCAGCGACGTCTTTTGGCGTAGCTGTAGACATCGGAGTTTGCGGCGCCTGGCGCCGCAGCTGTGCTTGGATCGGGGCTGTACTATACAGCCACGGTCCCAGAGCATGTCCTGCGAGCACCGGGGAGCGGAGAAAACCTCCGCAACTCGATGCTTTAACCCTTTGATTGCAGCGGTGCGTTACCGCAGCACAATCAAAGGGTTCCCCTGCTCTCTCGGGTGATCAGAACACCCGGTCACCCGACAGAGCCCGGGGAACCGCTGCACAGTCAGCTCTACGGATCTAGAGTGGCCCCAGAGCTGTCTATGTATGAAGCCAGTGACCTGGACACACTGTGTGCTGTCCAGATCAATGCCTGTGTCAAAGTGACACAGATTAGAATGTATTAGCATATATGAATATGCTAATACATTACTAAAAGTTAAAAAAAAATGTAAAACAGTTCTCCCTTCATGGGAGTAAAAAAAAAAGTAAAAAAACCCCAGAAAAAGTGTAAGAAAAAAGAATAAAAAATAAATAAATAAAATAAAAATAAATATTTAGTAAAAAATAATTATGCATAAATTACACATGCAAAAAAAACCACACATATTAGGTATCCACACGACTGTAATAACCTGTAGAGTTAATCTAACAAGTTATTAAGTGTGAAATGTGAATGGTGTAAAAAAAAAATAAAAAAAATAAAAAATACTGCAATTATTTATAAGTGAACTTAAACTATTCCCTCATAAAGTACAACTTGTTTCGAATAAAACGAGGCCTCATACAACTGCGTCACTGAAAAAATAAAAAAGTTACAACTGTTGAAATGCAAGGAGGCAAAAGCTAAAAAAAATTTCTGGTCATTAACTACTTTTCAGGCGTTTGGCTTAAAGGGGTTGTCTCGCTACAATGATTGGGTTTTAATTAAAAGATCTTTAAAAAACAAGCAGCTTTGCAATATATGTTCATTACAAATGTCCTACTGATTTTGAGTTAGCCCTGTTAGTAGTAGTACATCAGCTTCTAAAATCTCTATAGCAGCTGAGCTGTTGATCCTTATCTCACTGGCTGTCAGGTCTGTATGACTCATCACCTTCAGAATACAGGTCTGAGCAGAGAGCCCCTCCTTCAAAGAATGCTTCTGTAGTGGAGGGAGGGGGAAGGCTCTGGCTTCTGTGTCCCTGCTGCCTGGATTAACCCTGTGTGTACCTGCTCCCTCCTGCTCTCTACACAGATTGAGGAGAGCAGAGATAAGGCTGATCAATAGATGTGACAGCAGTGACCCTGTGTGTTACTATAATCATGATGTGTCTGTGGAGCTGTGACTATTCTAATACTATAAAGATCAGGGGGCATGTGAATGCTTCATGCTCTGTTGTACTAGTGACACATCCTGAGTATAGTAACACTTCCCAGCTGCCCTGTGTCTGTTCTGACAGGGTCTGTTTGTTGCTGGAGATATGCAGATTTGTATGCTAAGCAGGGGGTATAGGAACACTTGCATCCCCCCTGCTCTGCTATTAGCATACACAGCTTAAAAGACCTCTGGCGCCACACTCATAGATCAGCCCTCTCTCTATGTCTCCGTGGAGCTAACAATACAGCTGATCCTGGAGCCTGCAGCAGACCTAGGCAGGCTCACAGGGTTAACTCTGGCAGCAAACCCCCTCGCCCCCTCCCCTGTATAGAAGTTACAGAGGAGAGCTGTCTGTGTGCTGAGGGGAGGAGGGAAGAGGGAGGAGAAGAGGCAGACAAGAAGCACGCCCCTGAATTCAACTGCCAGGCACAGAGATAGGCTGAAAGCTTGTAATGAGACAACTCCTTTAAGGGGTTAAAACTTGTCATCAATAAAGGATAAGAGAGAGCAGGAAAAGAGGGTCGGTAACCTGAGAAATTTGTGACACAAGCAGTAGATAAAATCTTCTTTATTTCCTAATAAAAGCAAAATCAACACAGCAATGTACCTGGTAATATTCTTCATTTTCACTACATGTTAAAAGCTAATCATTGTCGTGAAAAAAGCCTTTTAAGGTAATTGTCAGATGTACACAAAATGAAAAGAGTGGATCAGACCTTGTGCTTTCATTGGTAACATCAAATGCTCAAATAGAATAATTAGTTCACTCAGTTTTACAGGTTTAAGAATCCGATAACCAACATGTAGATTGTTTGCTTTTCTACAGTAAGCTAAATACTGGTAACTCTCTATCGGTTGTATCCCATCTGTAAATACCCAGATGCTGCTTATAGATTTTTCTGGTAGAAGTAAGGATGCGTGCTTGCGTGCATCCATGTTTACAAATTGCTTTCCTGGCTCCTACATAGTTCAAGCAATATTTGTATGTCATTAGATGCCTTTCTAAGACAGTGAACTGAAAACAAAGAGAGGATCCACACGTACAAAGGAAATGACCTGTGCAACATTATTTACAAGACGAGTGAAAATATGGTTTCGGTAAGGTCGAGTGTGAGGTATGCCTGAAACACAGCATAAAACTGCCCTTTGAGATAGACTGCAGAGGAAATCCTGTAATGTGTTGACTTTCTACTTTTTCTGTTTGCCATTAAAACAGCTAAAATCCTGTAAGCAGTCATCAGTACATGCTAGGAATTATAGCTGTAAGACAAATGCTTATTGCTAGCTTGGGTTTTGTCATCGCAGTTTATATAACCGTTCTCATGTTTCTTTCCATAACTATGAATTAGGCTATGTTCACACGGCTTATTTTGGGACGTATTTCAGTCCGTAATTCGCGCCGTACTGCGCGAATTACGGGCTGAAATACGTCCCAGTCATTACGGTAATCCACTGTTCTCATAGAGAACTATGGATTACGTCTCCTCTCCCCGCTCGCACAATACGACGAGCAGGGAGAAAGTGACATGCTACTTATTCACAGCGTATACGCACCGTAGATAAGGCATATCTATGGGGCAGGCGAGCTGCCACCTCCCCACCCCCCGCACGGCAGCCGGCGTAATTGCGGGCGAAATACGTCTCCGCAATTAAGCCGGCAATAAGCCGTGTGACCATAGCCTTACATTGTGGGGCACCTTTTAATGAAAGAAAAACAAAATCTTAGAGTAGCTGGACTTTCACATTTCAGGCTGCGTTCAAATATTCAGCTAAAATACAGCTTTTGAAGCCAAAACCAGGAATGAATGATTATTGGAGGATACATATCAAGGGAAGGCTGAGTCCACTCCTTGTTTTCAATCCATGTATTGGTTTTTGCTTCAATAACTGCATCTAAAAACTGAACGTGTGAACCCAGCCTTAAAACATCATAGCAATATTTCAGAAGTTTTGATCCCTGGGTGTCTACTCTCTATGAGCCTGTCTACAGCTAATGAGGAGAGATGATTAGAGCCAAATGGGCACAATGCTTATGAGCTCATCCACAGCTAACGTGAAGAGCAGATCAGAGGAGAAGGGGCACAGTGTATATGAGCCAGATTTTTTAAGTTAACGAGGATAGGAAATTAGATTCGAACGGGCACAGTGTCTATGAACTGTCCAAAACTAAAGAGGAAAGTCATACAGAGCCAAAGTGGCACAACTATGAGCGAGTTTTCAGCTAATGCAAAAAGACGATTACAGCATTAGGCTATGTTCACACGGCTTATCCACTGCATAATTGCGGGAACGGATTTCGCCCGCAATTGCGCCGTGTGCTGTGCAGCGAGGGGGGGCGGCAGCCCGTCATCCCCATAGACATTCATTATCCACGGCATGTATCCCTCCGTGAATAATTGACATGTCACTTTCTCCCCGTTCGCGAAAGAGGAGATGGTATCCATAGTTCTCTAGGAGAACTGTGGATTACCGTAATGACAGGGACCAATTTCAACCGTAATTCACGCAGTACGGTGCGAATTACAGACTGAAATCCATCCCAAAATAAGCCGTGTGAACATAGCCTCAGGGGCACAGGACTAAGCTGAATGTTTCTGCCCCTTTGTTTCAGCAATCAGTCGGGGTTTCAATATCCAGACCTCTACAGGTCTAAACTTCTTACATGTTATTGTTATTTACTGGAACGTAGGATCTTATCTACACTACTTTATGTGCAACATATTCTCAAAAGTGCCTTCAAAAGTGCTTTGTAAGTACTCTCGCTGCTAACGTTATTAAAAGAGAAACATGGAAGAGCAACAGTACTAAGAGAAAAAGACACAGCATTAAGATATATGTTACAATATATGAAGTTAAAAAAGTAACAGAACCAAAAATCCCACCTGAGCAGCACAAATTGAAATGCTACAAAATATACAAATAACACAAAGTATATTTCTATCTTATTAAAGAACCTAAAAGGTGTATTTTGGTACACCGTATAAAGAACGCCATCACAGTAGTTAAAACAAGTACCTGGTGTCAGCAGCTTTGCATTTGCAACTACTACCCTGTCTCCTATGGGTCTCAATGAGGTTACAGAACTTATACAATAAACATTCTAACAAACATCTCTTAGTATATTATAAGCTACGCCTCTCCTGGAAATTCATCTTATTCTGAAATTGGTAAAATAATCTTTCATTTATAAAACCAATAGGAATGTTCCATTGTAAAACATATCATTTTCCTCCTCTCATACCAACACATATGTTCTAATAATGAATTAATTTCTTTATATATTTACTTTTTTTTTCCCACATATATATTTTTTTTGACGTATATTTTTTGGCATATACTTTTTTGGCATATATATGTACTTTTTTTTTGGCATGTATGTGTGTGTGTATATATATATATATATTATAATATATATATATAGTATATATATAATATATATTATATATATATCGAAGAGTCACCGTGGCACCCACTGCATATATTGGTCCATGATTGATCTCAAAAGGAGTGCTGCTATTTTCTGTTATTTTTATATATATATATATACACTCACCGGCCACTTTATTAGGTACACCATGCTAGTAACGGGTTGGACCCCCTTTTGCCTTCAGAACTGACTCAATTCTACGTGGCATAGATTCCACACTGTGTTGCAACGATGCTCAATTGATACCAAGGGGCCCAAAGAGTGCCAAGAAAATATTCCCCACACCATGACACCACCACCACCAGCCTGAACCGTTGATACAAGGCAGGATGGATCCATGCTTTCATGTTGTTGACGCCAAATTCTGACCCTACCATCCGAATGTCGCAGCAGAAATCGAGACTCATCAAACCAGGCAACGTTTTTTCCAATCTTCTACTGTCCAATTTCGATGAGCTTGGGCAAATTGGAGCCTCAGTTTCCTGTTCTTAGCTGAAAGGAGTGGCACCCGGTGTGGTCTTCTGCTGCTGTAGCCCATCTGCCTCAAAGTTCGCCGTACTGTGCGTTCAGAGATGTTCTTCTGCCTACCTTGGTTGTAACGGGTGGCTATTTGAGTCACTGTTGCCTTTCTATCAGCTCGAACCAGTCTGCCCATTCTCCTTTGACCTCTGGCATCAACAAGGCATTTCCGCCCACAGGACTGCCGCTCACTGGATGTTTTTTCTTTTTCGGACCATTCTCTGTAAACCATAGAGATGGTTGTGCGTGAAAATCCCAGGAGATCAGCAGTTTCTGAAATACTCAGACCAGCCCTTCTGGCACCAACAACCATCCCACGTTTAAAGGCACTAAAATCCCCTTTCTTCCCCCTTTACTGATGCTCGGTTTGAATGAGGAATTGTTTTGACCAGTCTACAGCCAAAATCACTGAGTTGCCGCCAGTGATTGGTTTTATTAGAAATTAAGGTTAACGGAGTTGGACAGGTGTCCCTTTAAAAAAGTGGCCGGTGAGTGTATATATAATTTATATTTTTATATATATAATATAGAGACCATCAAGGGGGAAAAATCCCTTTTATTACTCGATATAAGCCACCCGGTATAAGCGAGGACTACTTTTGCCACAAAAAAAGGGGGAAACTTATTGACCGGTATAACTAGGGGGGAAAACGCAGCGGGTATGGTGAATTTTAAAAATAAAACAAAAAAAATTACATAGGCAGTTTTAAAGTCCCCCCTACAGGTATAGGCAGTTTTTAAAGTTCCATAGGTGGTAAGGGAGTTTATGTCCCCCATAGGTTATAGGCAGCTATATGTCCCCCATAGTTTGGCAGGAAGGTAGGGTATAGGTAGTACTGGCAGGGATAGGTAGGCTTATAGGGTACTAGGGAGGGATAGGTATAGGGGTATAGGTAGGTTATAGGCAGTACAGGCATAAGGTAGATAGGGAGGGATAGGAGGTTATAGGCATACTAGGCGGTATAGGCAGTAAAGGAGGTATAGGGGTTAGGAGGTATAGGATATAGTCAGGTATAGACAGTACTGGGGCCAGGTTTTAGGAAAGCTTTTTTAGGCATAAAGGCAGGTTTTGGGTTATTATTTAACAGGCTTAAAAGGTAGGCTTTTGGGCCCAGTACTAGGCGGGGTATAGGAGTATTTTAAGGAGGTAAAGGCGGGGTACTGGGGCAGGTATGGGTTTAGACTATAGGAAAAGTACTAGGCGGGTTTTAAATGGCATTTCTAGGAAAGGTTTAGGTGGGGCTTATAGGCAGTACTAGGCAGGAAAAGGTATTTCTGGGCAGGAAATGGGCCAGTACTAGGAAAGGTTATAGGTAGGCGAAAAATGGTACTAGGCGGTAAAGCAGTAAAGGGGGTATTGGGGTGGGCGATGGGTTTGTACTAGGAAAGGTTTAGGTATTAATTAAGGCGGTATAGGAAAGAAACTAGGAAAGGTATAGGTAGGCTTAAAAGGCATTTATTTTAGGCAGGTATAGGCATAGTGGGGAAAGGTTTTGGTTGGGCTTATGGGGATACTAGGCAGGTATAGGTATACAAGGCGGGTATAGGTAGGCAAAAGGGCAGTACTAGGCAAAATTAGGTAGGCTAAGGTGGGTTCCCTGGAAGGGTATGGTGGGCTATAGGTATTTCTGGCAGGTTTGGGTGGCTTTAGGGTACTAGGCGGGTTTATAGGAAAGGCTATAGGCAGTACTAGGAAAGAAAATAGGCGGGTTACAAAAGGTATAGGCGGGTGGGGCAACCGTTTTAAAAAAAAAAAAAAATCACTTCCCTGGGCCCCCCCGGGGCCCTGGCCCCCCCCGGGGGTTCCCTCCGCTCCCCCTTTCGGCCCGGAAAAATCCTCCCGCTGTTCGGGTCCCCGGCTGAACTTCCCCGGCACAGGCGGGTGACGTCCATAAAGGCCGCGAAAAAGGGGCGGTGATAATCCCACGCTGCCTGTCCCGGGGGAGCCCCCGGACACGCGGCCCCCCGGGGAGTCCATTTGCGGGAAAAGGGAAGAGCTGGGCTTTTGTGCCCCCCCCAGTGGAAATCTCTTCCCCCCTTTGTGTGCGTTCCGGAGGGGGGGTCCCCATGCAGGGGAAAGAGTTTGACGGACAGGGGCCCGGGCCAGCGAACCCCCGGGGAAAACTTCAACCCGGGTTGCTGGGCCCTTCAGTTATATGCGCCCGTGAGGGGGGCCCGCATTTTAACTAAAGCGTCCCTGTCAGCACCCCGGGCCCATGCGGCGCCTGAGTCCCGGGAAGTAAATCGATTTATAAGCCGGGGGAGGGTTTTTCAGCACTTTTTTTTGTGCTGAAAAACTCGGCTTATATCGAGTATATACGGTTTTTAAAAAAAAAGTTTATAAGTCGTGTTTTGGAACCCCTTTTTCCCTTCTTCCCCCAATTTCATAATATAAATAAAATAGAAACCTTTGGGTTTAAACCTTTTATGAAAACCCCCAAATTTAAACCCCAAAAGTCTAAAGGCTACATTTAGTCACTTCAACCCTTTTTTTTTCCATTTGTTTTTAAATAAAATATTCTTGTTTGTTTTTAAATTAAAGTTTTTTTTCCCCTCCTTTTATAATAATTCTTCTTGTAATACTTTTAAAATGATATGGTATTTCTATGTGGATGTACAATTTGTAAATGTGATTTATACATAATCTATTTATTTAATTTTTATTAAATTTTTATACTTTTACCTGATTGCTCCCTTGACCTTTGACCCTTGTTTGACATGTGCAGACATGGCAGTTTTTTGTATTTAACCCCATGAGTTTAGCACATTATGTATGGAACTGAGGAAGTGTGGTCTACACACGAAACGTGTATTCCAATTGCTATTTATAATAAATTTTCAACTAAAAAGACGTCCAGCGCTGTCATTACAGACCATTTAAAGAAGTTTTTTTCTGGGGAATCTTCATACCTTTTGTATTTACAACTAGGCAGACATGGGAGACATGTATGAAAGAAGGCGCTTCAAAGTGAATTATCACGTCTTGTCTTCAGTGTATAATACGCCTGAATCTATGAAAGTGTTTTTTTGTGTGACTATAAATGGCATCTAACGTTCGTCATGCCTCGTTTGTGTGTTTGCCGCATTACGGAACTTTGGCGCATTACTAATGTGCCAAACGTTTGTAAAGGTTATTGATAGGCTGGCAATAAAAGAGAAGTCATTAGAATAGCATGTTAGTGAATAGAAACTATGGTACTGATCTTGCTTGACCTGTGGGGTGCTGACTCTTGCCATATGTAGAATAGAGGGTGAGAGCAGCAAAAATAAATTCCAGGAGTAAAAATGAAAACTTAAAAAATCTGAACAACATCATCAGTGGGTTATTTAATGTAAAATTAGTTTTAGAGTCTATTAATTTTAAATACATTTTACAGGAAATATTTTATATTTTTGGGATATTATATATTCTTATATTAATTTTATATGATCACATTTTTTATTACATTTAAATCATTTAATTTTATATAGTTTAATTATCAGAAATTATTTTTTATTATTGTACTGGTGTAAGTTGAGAAATAATGGACATTTTTTGCCCTAACAGCAAATCTAGCTCCACTTCGACTCCTCAGGCTCTGGCAGACCACATTAAAATAGGTCTGCCTTTTCAAGCAGTAATGCGCCTAGTTTTACCGACCTGCATTTATATACGTGTCTAATATTACGAGTGTGGTGCGACGCCCCCAGAACACCCCCACATGTTAGACGCATTAAAAAGTGTTGAGTCCTGCAAACAATGCACCTAACACAGTTGTTTGGCGCATTATACATCGCAGCCTGCTTTCTTTTGGCATGCCGGCGATGAGCCAGTCTGATAGATTCCTTTTCAATGTGAGACTGCCTGGATCACGGCCAAGAGACTGAGAAGCAGCAGAAAGCAAGTATGTCATTTTTCTATCACTGGTATTAGTTCTGTCTAGAGTTACAGCAACTTCTGGAGTTACAATGTTGACAGGTCTTACCAACTTACGTTTCCTGAGACTAAAATGACCTTCGCTCTCATCACTATCGTTGTCAGAAGTGATGTTTTTGCTGCAACTGCTACTACTACTGCTAGGTTCAGCAGATGCTGTCGACTGCTGAACTCGCTCAATTTCCTTTTTTCTTTGTTTCTCAGCCTGTAAGGGTATGTTCACATGGCGTAATTGTGACACGCATTTCGCTGCATATTTGAACTCTAATATGCGTGAAATGCGCGCTGCAATTACGGTAATTCATAGCTCTCATAGAGAACTATGAATTACACCTCGTCTCCCCCAGCGTACAATACGATATTATTGTCAATGTCTTGTCAATTGTTTGCGGTGCTTACGCGTTCAGGCGCGTAATTCCAAAACACCTGGCGTATTGTGGTGCGCACAGTAAGCGCCCCAATACGCTGTGTGAACATACCCTAACTCTCTCATAAATCTTTCCTCGATCTTGGCCAGCTTTTTATCTAATGGTCCCATGCTTCCACAACAACCTTTTTCTCTTTGTGCAAGCATGGTCTTCCTGAAGTTTTATAAGTTTCATGGCATCAGCATGATCGACATCAAACAAATCTTCAAGTATATTAACGAATTCCTTCTCCTTGGATTCTTGGGTTTTGGTTCACCGTTTAGCATTCTTCTTGAGACTCTTCCATTGACTCTTCACCTTAACTGATCACGTGATATTGTTGCCTTGTCAGGATTCTTGCTTTTTCCCAGAACCTAAGTACTTACTTGGCTATGACGGTAGCACTGGAACATGTTGGCTTTGATTCCGTACAGTGCAGGAAATAAAACCTGGCCATCAACAGCAACTTACAACCATTAATATAGTCTGCAGTCTCTCCAATGAACCACATTCCTCTAATGCTATGATTCGAAGATGCCATTTTTTATGACAAAAGTGACAAAACCTGTGAGTGGCCTAAATAGCATAAATAAACCCACATTTCAATACATTTTGAAACGTTGCTGCAAATCACCCTAATATCGCTCATCAAAACTTGCAAATTACTATTATAAATAAAAGTAAGTGAATTTCAGGCAAAAATTTAAAGAGAATCTGTCGTCAATTTTTTTTTTTACTTATTAAATCAAAATCCATATGCTTTTCCTCAGTCGGTTTTATTTCCTGATTGTAGATTTCTCTATTCGGCCGTCTATATATGATTGTGGGGGAAGACATTCTTGCTTGCACTGCTTTAACAGCAGGCAGAGTGATACTTTACAGCAGCTTCATGCACATAGGATTCTTAAGACAGATTCTGCCCCATAGACTTGTATAGGAGAGTTTTCACTGTGAAGGGAGGGGAGAGGGGGAGCTGTGACATCTCCTCTTGTGACTGGTGGATTCTGTGTTATCTGTACTCAATGGTGTCTCCTTTCAGCTTGACCCTGCTGTAACTGATAAAGAGCACACTGCTGAAAAGCTCTCTAAACAGAGCAGGACGTGTCAGACGATTATAAGGCTTAGTGGCCAAAGTGAGAACTGCAGGACTTAAGAGTTATTAAAAAAATATTGAAAGTGATATGGAAAATTAAAAAAACATAACCAAGAATTCATAAAAATTGTGTTTAACATAAAAACGTGAGTTAAACAATAAGTCAATTTTTGATGACACAGTCCCTTTAAATAGACAGAAAAAAGACACATAGAGCGACATGTATGATTTTTTGGTGCCCAGGTGCCATTTTTTGTGCACATTTGTAGTGTAGAATGCGCCAGAATCTATTAAACTGTTTTACTGCGGGTCTTAGATTTAGCACTTTCTAGCTACAAAGCGACACTTCTTGCTCAGGTAAACAACTCTTAAAGTGGTCTACCTGTTCCAGCAGTAATGCACCTGGATTTGCCGTACTACAGCTATAAATGTGTAGCTTCATACGGTTGTAGTGCGACACGCCTCCAGCACGCCCCCCCAATCTCAGGCGCATTACAAAATGCCGTGGGCACTCTATAATGTGCATGTTACTGGAGTGCGCCTCGTTAAAAATATAGCTGCGCTAGTCTTCAGACTGAAAAGACATGTCGGCCACAGTGGGAGTGATGTAGACTGCTGCATAACTGTTTAGAGATTAGTGTTACCTAAAACAGTGAATAATACTAAATGTTGTCTGTAATCTAGCAAGTTTATGTTGAAACAGGAAAAATAATCTAATATTAATAATATTAGATATTTTTTACACATTACAAATAAGTGAATTACAGAGAGTTTCAAGGAGCGGTGGGGCCCTTATTGCTACTCTATATTAAAACTACCCAGATCTTATACTAACAGCTATTACATGCTCAAAGGCTGACATTGACCACTTACAACACAACTAAAAGAAACAATCTTTTAAACGATATTACAGATCCTTATTTACAACAATTATAGAGGGTGAGACTTTGAATACATTTTTTTTTTCTATAGAACGCATTGTCACCTGTTCAGCTGTATTCGAAACTCTTCCAGACCACAATGGAGAGTTGTATGCAAGCTCAAATAGTTCCCTATTCTGATATCGATTATGATACTTTTAGGGGCCCGTTCCTAGAGGTGAGACCTGTATCAAAACTTTGATGGCATATCCTATCGGTATGACATCAAAGTCTATGGTGGGAATATCCCTTTAAGGTTTAGATGAGGGGTATTACAAAGAAACAAAGCAGCAATTTAAAAAAAAAATAGGAACTTAGGGCGACATGTATGAACTTTGGGGCTGACAGATTAGTTCTAAATAGCTTTAAGGCAGTGTAGAATGCGCCAGAATGTATGAACCTGTTCTTCTGCAGTGCATACATACAGGTGTATTGTAGTGCTAATATGACAACTCAGGCTCAGGCACCACCTCTAACCTGGTCTGGCTGTTCTAACTGCTCTGCGCCAAGTTTTGACGTCAAAGATTCATAAATGTGTATAATTCTACAAATGTGATGTGATGCCCGCAGCAAGTCCCCAAATCTTTGGCGCATTAAAAAATGTTGCGCAGGCGCTTATCGCACCGAAGTTTGGAGTACGACTGTTCATACATCTATAGAACAGTGCTAAGACAGCTTTCTGATGCCAGAAAACTGGTGTAACCCCGTTCATACATGTCACCCTTAAGCCTTACCAAAAGATTGCAGTACAAAATGTCATACATAAATGTCGATTTAACAAAGCTGTTAATGGAACTATTAGATTATGGCACAAATATGAGTTTGTTTGTGTTACATTGTATTTCATAAATGTGCTACTTTTGAAAAAAAAATTCAGATTTTGCAGACAGTGCAAAGAAATATCTAGGTATGAACTTGCTAGGACCATACTCCTCAGTAAGACCATGGCAGAAGTACAGTTCTTAGGACTGCTTAGTATGGGAAGGTTTACATTCTGGCACAGTCTCTGGATTCTCATTGTCTGTCTCTGTACATGTACAAGCTGTACATATGGGAGGGCAGCCCCCTTGACAAACAGGGACGTGGGAAAAGATGAGAATAGGGATGAAAACCGGGTGGAACATACTGATAAAGACATGCAGGCTTTTAATATGAGAAGGGCCAATATGAGATAATTAAGCTTGAAAAGCACTCTTAGGTCTTGAAACTATTGCCTGTTATGACACTCGTAGTAAGATTAAAATTTAAGTGCTAGAAAGATTAGTAAAATGTAGACGGAATGGTTACATGGGTTGTCCATCACAATATTTTGGGTGGAAAAAAAAAAAAAATGGAGTCACCTCTTTAATCCCCTGCCATTCCCCGATGCTTAGCAGGTCCCCACTAATGTTCTATCTTGACACATAGAGAATGCCTGCTCAGCCAATCAATGGCTACAAGGGGCATTTCCCTTGTTTAAAGACACGACCAGGAACTGGAGTTTCACAGAGATCAGTGAATATTAGGCAGTGGATAAGTGAGGTGAAAAAGGCTTAATTTTTTTAATCAAGTCTGCCCCTTTAAAAACAACTACCGTAATCCACAAGAGAACCTTTTCAGGAAGAACAGTTATATTCAAATATAGCGTGAATAATCTTGGAGTGGACATTTACTGAACTAAAGCAAGATATTGACAAAATACGCAAGCACTAGTTTGAGTCACACCTCTGTACAATAGAAGTAGATGGAGCTTCAAAGTGCAGGAACCTCATCCATTGAGAGTGAAGAGTGATTTCAAGGTGTTTCCTAGTCTGGAGAACTTGGCTCAACCATGCATTACATGGCCATTGATTTCAGTGGGAACTTTGTAATGCTCCATTTCCTCTGTAGTGGTATTACAAGGAAAATGAACACTTACAGCCCATTTTACAGTTTATAGAATATTGATGGAGGTCCTAGACTTTAATTCTTTTAAAGTCAAAAATAAATAATATGATATACCTACATTTTGTCAGTTAAAGTGTAAAATTGTTAAGTGGTGAAAAATCAGAATCCGACCAGTATTTTACACTCGGTTTTAGTTTTTTGTCCTGTTTTTTTCAGATTTCCGCCATTCCATTCAATTGAACGGTACAATAAACCACCATTTTCAGAGTGAAATATGGCGGGTTATTGGGCATGTTCCAAGTTATTTTACCAAAAACAGCGGTTTTGAAGTCCGACCTAAAAAAATCAGAACTACAGCTCGGATTTTCTAATGAGGTCTATAGGGATGGTTATACAGTCAGATTTTGATGGTTTTCAAATCCACATTCTGTGTAGACATACCATAGAGTTCTGAGAAAATGATTGTACACTCTCTTTGAATTATGTGGTTTCACGCATCACAAAATAGTATAAAAAAAAAAAAGTGGCCCTATGAGGTTTTAAGATTAGGTAAATTTAATCTCAGGTAAACAACAATGCATGACCAATTACATTGTGTCATTGTTTAACAAAAACTAGGCGAAAAAGCAAAATAAGTGTTAGTGAAAAATTAGGAACATCATGCTCCATGTGACTTAAGAGGGCAGGTAACAGCCAGAGGCTGCTAATCAGATTTCCTTGGTTAAATAATCATCAGCAATTGTGACCACCTAAAAGTGGAGCTTTTGACAGTTTGCTGTTCTGGAGCATTTGGGTGTGTTTTAACACTATACCAAATAGGAAAGACATCAGAAATGATCTTAGAAAAGCGCTTGTTGCTCCCTATCAATCTGCGAAGGGGTATATGGTCATTTAAAGTACGCTGTTCTACAGTAATAAAAGATTATTCACAGGTGGAAACCTTTCAAAATGCTGACAACCTTCCCATGAAGGAACATCCTAGCAAATTAACTCAAGATCAGATGGTGCAATGCTGAAGGAAACTGCAAAATACCCATAAGCTACATTGCAATCTCTGCAGGCCTCAGCATACTTAAATTAATGACCCTCAACTTAGAAGAAGACCAAACAAGTATGGTATGTATGGAAGGTAAGTCAGGAGAAAGTCTCTTCTTTTAAAAAAAAAATATGGCACCTCAGCTTTAAATGTATGCAACGTACCATCTGAACAAACCAAAAGATTTATTGAACAATGTGCTTTGGACAGATGAGACCAAATTGCAGATATGTGGTTACAATACACAATGTAACATTTGGAGAAACATAAACACCTCATACCTACTGTCAAACACAGTGGTGTACTGGAAATGATTTAGGCTTGCTCTGAAGAGAAAAAGAACTGGACACTTTGCAGTCATTAAAGGGGTTTTGCCACAAAGTGAGTTCCTTACCTCCTTATCAGCTCAGGTTAGAATATAAACAAATCATGCTGAGTCATGAACGCTGCAGGGGTGAGAGGGAGGGGGTGAGCAGAGAGTGAGGAAGAAGGGAGCGTCTCAAAAGTTTACTCAAATAATAACATTAAAACAGTGGTTTCTCTATACAACAGACAGACTCATACACTGCACTTTCTCCCCAGCCCCTTGAAAGCTCATCCATGTTCCCTGTCATCAGATAAGAAGTGCAAACACGCAAGCCATGCCAGATCAGCTCCTGTCAGCTCCTCTGGTCGTGTCTAATGTAAACTTTCAGGTAATTAAGGGGGGCTGAGCAATGCTGTAGCTCCCACAGGCTTCACTTTTTGTAATCACATATACTTAGAAAAGGGAGTAAATACCCATTTTGGAGGATCCCACGTCAACATTACATCGTGGCAAAACCCCTTTAAGTTGACTATCATTTCCTCTGTATGCCAAAGTATTCTAGAGTCAAATGTGAGGCCATCTATTCAACAGCTGAAGATTGGCAGAAACTGGATCATGCAAAAGGACAATGATCTCAAGCACACTAGCAATTCTACAAAACAGTGCCTGGAAAAGAAATAATTTAATTATTGCAATGACTCAAAGTCCAGACCTCAACTAATTGAAATGCTGTGGTGGGACCTGTGCATAGACAACTGCCCACAAACCTCAATGAACTGAAGCAGTACTGTAAAGAACAGTGGGACACAATTCCTCTGAACCATGTGAGAGACTGATAAAGTAACATAGCAAATTGCTGTTAAAGTCAAGGTTATTCAAGCTATTAATTCAATGGGGGTACTTAATTTTTCAATTTGGGCTTTATGACATGGCAGAACCTGTGTTGTGCTGTTCTTCTAAGGTTATACATTTGAAGACTTTCCAAAAAGCAGATACTTTTTTCCATTATGTCCTGATTTGTAAAACCATAGAATTCAAAGACTGTACTTTTTTTCACATGACCATACACTCTGCATATGGCACTACCAGCTATAAAATTTAATGCACCCTCTTTAGTGACCCTCAGCTAATGGATGCTCTGAGTTTCTCTTTATACATTGTTATGATTTACATCTGTCCTAGATTTCTGCAAAATCTGCTTATGTTACAAAACACAGGGGGAGAGGAGGACAAGATGTCCCCAGGTCTTGGCTAGATCTATAATGTCTTCTTCATGAATGTTTTCATTGCTACTGGCAAACAACTCACTATGTGCTCATAATTAGTAATAACCATCCACAAAACTAGTGTGAATTATATTTATTTAAAAGACTGGCAATTTTTCTGATAGACAGTGCTGTCAGCATGTCCCAGGACACCAATTTCATTTCAGAAACAAAAGTGAAAATGATATACCTGAATACCCCATCACGTAGTGGGTGAGGGGGTCTATCTTTTTCGCTATGTCCATAACATCTCGAAAGCTGCCATTTTGGAGTAAGTTTTTCTAATGGAAAGGTATTCACCGAGCATATCAAAGACCAGAACTGTCTCAGAAACTGATTGCTGCAATCCGCAATATCTCTTGTGGTTGAAAACACAGAAAGTTTCAACAACACAGTAATTTGATGTGTTCAATATGTTGTCTCTGGTGCTGAACACAGAGGTGAAGGCACTGATCCAATTGTTATGAACCCACATGAGAACTTTCTGTATTGATAACTTTTGAACAACAAGAGATACTGCAAATCCGATATGCTCTATGACCACCTTCCCATTGGAAAAAATTGCCTTTGATCCAAAATAGCGACTTTCAAGATGGCGTCCATGTCCTGGACATAGCCTAAAATATAGACCCCTTTACTATTTGACATGATGGGCAGTGGCACTGCAACAGGGGTCGCAGCGGTCACTTTTGCGACCGGGTCCCTGAGCCAGGCCCCCTTGCCACACAGCTGCATCGCTTGGTCTTATAGACCCAGTGATGAAGCGATCACAGCTTCCGTATGCATGGTGCAGGCCGCAGCAGACGCTGAATGGCAAGGATACACTGAACCCAGGCGTTCAACCAACTGGAGGAAGCAGCACAATGTAATGACACTGCTGCTGCCTGTACTAAGCCTATCGCTAGGCTTAGGTCCAAGGAGACGCCAGAAGTGGTGTCCCGAAGCAGGCGGCGTGATGACGTCACACCGCCTGCTCTGGATTCAAAAAGGATTTCAGAGAAAGAACAGAGGAGAGATGAGTATTATTATTTTTCATTGTGGAGCCCTAAGTATAATTGCCTAACTACTGGGGTGCTCTATATACACCTAACTACTGCGGATGCCCTATATACACCTACCTAACTACCTGGGGGGGTTCTATATCTAGCTACCTAACTACTGGGGAGCCCTATTTACACCTAACCACTGGTGGGCCGTACGTACACCTAACTACTGGTGGGCCCTTTATACACCAACCTAACTTCTGAGGGCCCTATATACACCTTACTACTGGGGAACCCTTTATACACCTACCTTATGGGGGGCCCTATATACATCTACCTAACTACTGGGGGACATAGCCTATATACACTTACCTAACTACTGGGGGACAGTAAATACCTACCTACCAACTGGGGACCTATATACCTACTTACTTATGAGAGGCCCTTTATACCTACCTACTTGGGGCCCTACATTATCACCTACCTACTGGGGGGATCCTATGTACCTACTTGCCTACTGGGGGGCCCTATATACCTATCTACTAGAGGGGCCCTCTATATCTATGTATTTGAGAGGGCCATTTATACATACCTACTTGAAGGGGCACTATATACCTATCTACCTACTAGGGGGGCCTATGTACCTATCTATTGGGTGAAACTATATATCTACCTACTGCAGGGCCTATATACATACCTATGTACTTGAGAACCCTATGTACCTACTTATTAGGGGGCCTTTATACATACCTACTGGGGGCCTATGTACCTACTTACTGGGGAGCCTTATATACCTACATACTGAGGAGACCCTATATATGTTCCTTGTATATTGTTGTTATTGGTAATATTGGTCTTGGTCCGTAACATTATGGCTGCATCAGTCACTACATAGTGGTGATAATGTGGCCCTTGTACTGACCTGCAGGATACAGATAACATGTCAATTAAACTGTTCTGTGTAAACTCCAACAAAAACTAAACCCAAGAAACAAAGGGACAATTGCATTTTTTTGCTGTTCACCCCACTTTTTTGGGGGGAGGAAAGTGAGGAGCAAGAAGGAACATAAACTTTGGCTGTATAACTTGTTTTTCTTTGGCCCCATTTGAAATGAATTTTCTTTCATTAGACAATCCATTTAAATAGAAATAATTTTCAGGAGCTTGCTACATCCATCATGTCAAGTAGGAAACTGGTTGTTGAAAAGTATTGGTCCACAGCAGTTGTTTGGGGTGTTGCACCCCAAGCTGAAGTTCTGCACCAGGGCCCATGAGTCTTTAGCTACGCACCTGATGATGGGGTATTTAGACGTGTAATTTTCCCTTTCATTCCTAAAATAAAAGGGTGTCCTGGGACTCTTGACTCACCCTGTATATGTAGCCTAGTAATAGCCAACAGGGTGGAAATAACAGTCATTAGTCATACAAGTGCTGTAAAATCACAAAGAAGCTGTTCTTTGTTTCTGAGTAGAGCAGGGGACTCATTTTGGACCAGTCATGGGGACGGCTCTTTGCAGGTATGAAATCTTATATGAGGAAGAGTTGTATGCCCTAAAGGCTACAATGTGAACCTTACTTTAGAGAACGAGGAAAGCTCCTCCAGCACTCAAATTCTTTAGAATGAACCGCACTTTATTGAAAACTCATGTTAAAAACATGATTAAAATCAAGGTTAGACACCTAATATGACATACTGTCTACGCGTTTCGAACCTAAGACAGAGATGGCTCTTAGTCGTGACCATGGAGCCTAAAGTGAGGAGTTTCTCTTTATCTTGACCACAGTAGTAAAGCTACTGGTATTGTATTGTACCAGATATATGTGAAGTAGCATGGTTGCAATCAGATTGAAGAAATAATCTCAAAGTACATTGCAGCAGATTTATTAATACTGTCTAATACTTAGATAGCATAAACATAGATTAGACAATCTTAAAGGGGTCTCCAATTTAGAAAACAAATTTCCATATACCCTATTATAAAATGTTATGAAAAGTTAATAGAGAGGTCGTCTGTTCAGGATACTCATCTCTTGGCCAGTATGAAGAGCAATTACAAAGGTAAACCTGTCATGTCCTCTATTACACAGATGACCCATTGATGTGAATGGACACTGGAATGCCTAATTTTCCCTTTGGTGGCACTGTAAGGAACCTGTACTGCTCTGTCAGATTTCTTCACAAATTACAGCTCATTTTTGGAGGACACTTTAAAATGTATATTTACTATTTTGCCATAGGCAAACTTAAATTCTATCAGTTCTCTATCTATAAAACACTAAAACATAACTTTTATTATGTATAACTCTTACCCTCTATACACACTATTTAAAAACCTGATTTCTAACCTCACCATTTAACCCTTTTTCCTTCTGAAGGAAGGAATAGCTCCTTTTCCATTATCAAGTCTGGTGGAACCCCACCTACCAACAGGAAAGCCTTATATATACAGCAAATTATTAACTCCAGTGAGGGATCCAAAGCCTCCTACTTGGGCAATCGTCCCTAATCTAATGGACACAGGACAAATAAGGCCCCCTTTTGACACCCTCTGCAGCGGGTGGCACTTGTAGACAGAGGTGAGAAATCACAATTTAAAACATCATGCCTGACCTCCCCAACATGTTTCACCAGCTGACCTGGCTTCATCAGGGGTTAGAGGTCCGGTGGTTAGAAATCAGGTTTTTAAATAGTGTGTACAGAGGTTAAGAGTCATACATAATAAAAGTTATGTTTTAGTGTTTTATAGATTGAGAACTGATAGAGTTTACGTTTGCCTATGGCAATATAGTAAATATAGTGATCAGAAGTCACTCTCTGTTCTCTTGTGAGATTCCCTTTTTTTTGGAGACTATTTGACCCCTTTAAAATGTGTCACATATCTCATAGTGTAAATCAATCTGGCGCATGTTTTGACTGTCTAGTCTAATTTTACACTTTTTCTTAGTTGACTTTTTGCCATATATGGCGGTAAAATTTTGGTGCATCTTTTGGCACACGGCAGCTCACACTAAATCATGCCCCTTCCCCCAAATCCACGCCTCTTCTGGTGCAATTGTCATAATAAATGTGCCTCAATAGCTTAAAGGAGTTGTCTCCCTTCAGAGTTTCAGAGAATGCATGAATGAAATACTCTGTCACTTCCTGGTTCAGACTGACTCATTTGCATAAGCTCCATGCCTGTACAGCTCTGGTGCCCTGCTTTGCTTTCAGATGCTAATTAGATCAGATTAGCTTCTCAAACTACTAACAGGACTTCTTATCTGATCCCCAAAACAAAAGCCCTAATTACAGTTCTGTTTATTTTACATAAATCAAGCTTTTTACTGCTGAGCAGCACAGGACACTGCTGCCACCTGTGTGATGATGTCACTCACTGTTATCTCATTGAACAAACAGCAGGGGGAGAATTGTTTACAGGTCAGTTACTGAGGGAACTGAAATAGCCAGGGAGGTCATAAATTCACTTGTATCTCCTTAGGGAAAACAGAGGAACAAAGCAATATATTTGGAAAATGTCTTTATTTTGTGTTCCCTACAATTTGAAAGCTATTCTTTGTAGCGAGACAACCCCTTTAAATTTTGAGCACTAGTGTATTAGAAAAACATTAGCCCTGAATCTGATGAAAATTTATACTGACAAATATAAAAATCACAACGTGTTCTAAGCAACATGCCGATCAGAACTTTGAGATAATTACGTTTTTCTTAATGTTGTGGTCCCTACAACATGGTATAATTCACTAGGTGCACATAGCACAATTATATTATGACTTTCTGTACTTTCCTAACATTTCCTGAAAAGAAGTTGTCCATTTAAATATTTCTCAAATCTGCTTGATGCTCCCTGAAGGTTTATTGCGTCAATGCAGTAGATAGAGTAACCCTGAGATTACACACATGTGTTCAGATTGGTTCTTCTGCTTGACGAGCTTCACAACCTTGAACGATTTAACAAGTCTGCTTTTCCAGAGAAATTTCATAACTCTGACTTTATCTTTTGGCAACACTTTCAATACTACATGACAAGCTTCTAAAGAGAGCACAATATACTTTCTGCTGTATGGACACCAGGCCTGTCTGCCGATTTCTCACATATTTTGAGCTTACTTTAAGGGTTGCATATTTTAAACTTAAAAATGATGTATGCAATGAATGTAATGCTGTGCAATAGTGAAAAAAATCTGTCACATCCTTATTGGTATGTTCACGCGGCTTATTTGGATGCTGTTTTCCACTCCCAAAACAGCATCAAAACCTCGCCTGAAACACGCTTCTTCAGAAGAGGTTTTAGACGTGTTTCTCAGCGCGTTTTTGGACGAGGTTTTCAACACTGTTTTCTCCCATACAAAATAATAGCCAGGCCACAAAGATGCGCAGAAAAACGCTCCAAAAACACATAAAAAAACGCGCCGAGAAACGCACCTAAAACACACGTCAAGAATTGACATGACACTTCTTTTCCAGCGCCCAAAAACAGCTTTCAAATAAGTGTGTAAAAACCTTGTCGTGTGTGAACTACAGCTCTGTTTTACATAGGAATCAATTAAATGAACTGGGGGCGTTTAGGGCGCTGTTTTGGGCGCGGAAACAGCATCCAAATAAGCTGTGTGAACATACCCTATATCCTATAAATAATATTCTATAAGTCTTTGACACAATTTGCATGCCCAAATAGGTGGCAAGTGTTAACATGGCTAACAAGAGATGCTTAAAGGGAATGTGTTGGGGGGTTTATGCTATACTGAGCTCTGTGATATATAGCTTTATCTGGAATGGTTGGAACAGATAAAAAAAAAAAACTGACAGGACTAATTAGGATATATTTACAAACAGGTGAAAAGTGATTTACATTACCCCCAATGTAAATTCGTTGGCATCATCGTTCAGTCGACGCTGATTTTACCTGAGTATTATTGACGCGTAATGTCCGCGCCTACAGAGAATTGATATGCCGATTCTTTGGGACGTTTTATAATAATAACAAAGTATAGGAGGCAGAAATCTGCCTCTGGCTGGTCAGGTTGTTTTCATGCTGAAGTTCTGCGCTGACAACACCACTGTGTGAACCTACCTTTACCCCACCTACATACAGTGATTGACAACTTTCCCTGCATCAGTGTGAGTACACAGCAAACTGTCAGTCACTGTACGTGGGTGAGATATGCAGTACTTTCACTTTCTGTTTTATCTTTTTCTCTGCTTTTTACGCTGATTCACATCATCTATCACTTCTGTTCTTACACAAGGCAGCTGAAACCACTTGACGGGTTTACTTTAAGACTTAAAAATAAAGGTTGGTAGTTAATAAATGAAAGGTAAAAAGTAAGTCAAATATTACTTGATCTAAAGTAACAGTATTTAAACCAAAAAGGAAATTTGATCAAAGACCATTTAACGTTCAAAATATAATAAGAGCATGATCCTAGACATTTTTTTTATATGACATACAGTAAAGAAAAATCTCTACAATGTAAGCTACACACTAAGGGCCACATTATGAAAACTGTCTAGGTATAAAATTTACTTTGCTGCCCATAGCGATCAATCAGAGCGCCCCTTTCATTTTTCCAGAGCACTATATGAGATGAAAGAGGAGCTCTGATTGGTTGCTATGGGCAACAAAGTGAATTTTACACCTAGACAGTTTTCATACATGTGGCCCTAAATGTTGTTCCATTTATAAAAACATTTATTATAAGAGCCACAAAATCGCTTTGAGAGACAAATGTGACCAGCTCACCATAGCTTTTTCTACGAGGGTCACAATTCTTACATAAAACTGTGCTCACCGTTGAAGTTCGGAGGTGGCTTAAACCGTTTTGATCAAAAGTGTGAACGAGAATCTCAAAAATGTTTTTCATGTATCCTAGATAGCAGGAATGCTTTATTCAAAATTCCTATATCCCCTTTGATAGTGCTTCAGTTTATAGTGTGCCAATGTTATTGGAATATGTTTGTATACTACAGCCACACCAGTGTTGCACCTATGTTCATTTTTTTCAAAAATGTTTTTTTTTTTTTGGGATGTGCATAACCGTATATTGCTTCCGGGTCCGTTTAGGGTCCGACAGATGGATCCAAACACATATCTAAAAATGTATGTTCACACGGACTCAACAAGCCGTGTGAACATACCCTAACTGCTCTCACAGTTATTCTGGTGAATAGAGACCATCCAATTACACAGTCCCAATGAAGATGACAGCTCCATTTCCCTGGTTTTTTTTTTGTCAACTCTATTATCGTATTTATGAGTATATAGAAATAAAAGATTTTTACACTGTCCTCCCAGTAAGCACAGATGGTACTAGATATAGCCACTGATGTGATGCAATGCTGAGGCATTATAGTGATGTGATTGGACAGCATAGCATGCAGGATGACCCAGATGAATCCGTCATTAGCAGTCAGAGCTGAACTTCAGGAATGACTACACTATGCAGAATGAAATGTCTAAACAATCATGTAGTGTGGCAGTGTTTTGAAGTTATGTTTCCTCTATGACACAAAAGGGTGGTTTCAAACTGCAGGCCCTCCACCTGCTGGGAAACTACAACTCCCATCATCGCATTTATATAAACCTATAACCATGGCATGATGGATGAGTTATCCCAACACGTTGAGGTCCAGTTTGACACCCCTGCTCTAGAGATCCTCTTTATTAAACTCACAGACAAGGAACTTGAAAAAAAAAGTGTGGTCCCCAACTAGTGAGTGCAGATATGATGAAGACAGTCAAGAGACTCTTCCACTTATTGAAGGTGACTATCTACAGCTCCTATTGAAAGCATACCTCACAAAATGTAAACCAGCTAGTGCTCTCAGGCAATGCTCATCAGTGGCGAAGAGGAAGGCATCATGCTACAGAACCCAAATGTATAAAATAAACATAATGAAGTTAGAGTCGGCTGATTTTTGCCCAACAGTTTACATTCTACGCTTGCTCAACAGTATTCTACTGCTCTAAACTATAAGAAAAAAAACCTGTAAAGCTGAAAGACAATAAAACACTGTCAAAATAATAGGGAATATGAAACCAAAAAGAATTTTTTCCACCTCATCCATTTTAACCATCTAACAGAGTGTACAAAAAAATACCTCCTTCTTCCTCCAGCGGTTGTGTAAACACCCCAAAAAATGTCCTGATGTTTAAGTTAGAAAAGTAGCTTGATGAAAAGCAGATATCTGTCATTGAAGCTTTAAATCCCTTTAAAGGAACCAAACTTTTAAATATTTCGTCCCCCACTGTCTAAATTCGTTTTTTGAAAAAAAATTGTTCTAAAGCACATTAAATTACAATTTTTGATTTGAACACCAATGAACTTATCTTGTTTGACTCCAGATACATGTCTGCACTGGGTAGTCTGACATCCCAGAGCAGGGACAAGCAGGCGATTTAGTCAAGGTCGATCTATTTGGCAGGGCGTTTGCATGTTTAAACGTCAGTGATTTGGATGTTGAAACTCTCACTCACTTGAAAGGTCAGTCACCAGGGAAAGTGTGTGCTTTATCCTTACAGGCTAACACAGCAAGTTCACATTTCTCTTCTGAGTGGTTATCATGGTAATATCGTGTTAAAGGTTTCGATTTTATGTTTTCTTGGTTTAATGAAAAGGATATTATATATTTTTCACTTTGTATTATTCATACATTGAATATTCTGCTCATGTACATTTCTCCTTTCTGTATAGTAGTCTGTGTCTAGAAACATCACGGCCCAGATTAGTGCTAAGTAATGCGTCCATACTGCAGGACAACTACATGGACTGAACTGGAATCTGTTTTGACCCCCAAGACATGTCCCTGTGATCTTCATTTTTTCCTGGCCGATTCTAGTAAAGATAAGTTATTGGAAAAAGAGTTTTTAAAGTAATTTCCCCAACCCCTTCCCAACAGGCCGCCCCTGTACAGACAGCACTCCCTCATTTGAGTAGTTTATACAGCCATCTCATCATCTTGTCTTCAGTCTTATAACCAAAATTTATTTCTGTCTTTAGTCTATATACGCGCATCTCATCTCATGTTCCAGTTATAAAGCAACATCCCCTCATCATGTCTTCACTATATACAACACTCTCATCCATGCCCTTCAGATAACAGCAGCATCCATTCATGTCGTCAGTTTTAAGCACATTATCATCTTTCTTCAGTTATATTTCCCAAAATTTTTTCTCATGTTGTCGTTTTTTAAAAGTTCTCCACTTGTTGTCAGTTTATGATCTCCACTTTTTTTGGTAAAATCAGTCTAATAAGCTACATTCAATAAAGCTGCGTTTATCAAGCGCATTCACTTATGTTTTCATTTATATAAACTCTCACACTTGTCGTCAGTTTTTTATATACACACACCATACATTCCTTCAGTCTATATAAGACTTTTAAAATCTATGTTTCTTTTATAACAAGATTATTTATTTTTCATTATTAAGGCAAAAATCTAAATATCTGCCCTGTCATCTAAAACAGCATCTCTAACACCCTTTCCCCCATTATATAAGAACCCATCCTCAGCTTTAGTAATTTTCGAACACCACACAATGTCTTACTATATTCCGGCATTTTATAAATTTGTTGCTTTATAAGCCATTAAACATCAGCGCGAAATAACAGCAGTTCCATCAACTGTCTGTACCCTATATACAGCACATCTCATCATCATCCCCTTCAGTCTATATACAGCAGCATTCATCATCATGTCGTCAGTCTATATACAGCAAACATCTTTCATCATGTCTGTCAGTTATAACAGCATCACTCATTTCTGTCCCCTTATATACAGACATCTCATCACATCTTTAAAAACTATTACGCAATTCTCATTTTGTATTCAGTCTATAATCAGAAAATTATCACTTCTGCAGTCTAACACAGAAACATCTCAATCATTTCTTTCAGTCTTATACAGAAACTCCATCATATGTCTGTCAGTCTATATAAAGCCCAAAAATCATGTCTGTCAGTTTACCGAACTCTCATATATTGTCGTCTATATACACGCATCTCATCTATGTCTGTCAGTCTTTTACACCCATTACATAATGTTGCCTCTTATACAGGCATTCTTATATGTCTGTCAGTCTAAAACGCAGCATCTCTCATCTTCTGTCAGTCTATAAAAACGCACCCTATATCTAGTCCAGTTTATACAGCCATTCATCATCAGTGTCTCTTATACGGGGCCACTCCATCATGTCTGTCAGCTATATACAGCGGGATCTCATCATCAGTTTGTAGTCTATATAAACGCTTTCTATCTGTTGTCGTCTATATACAGCGCATTTCTCTATCTGTCTCTATATACAGAACATCTCATCACATGTCGTCAGTTATATAAAGAGCATCTCACCATCGTCGTGCATTTTTCCAAACACCATCTCTTCTGTCAGTCTATATACACAATCTCACATCATGTCGTCAGTCTATATAAAACCTTTTTCATCACCATGTCTTTTATCTACATACGCAGCACTTCCCATCATCGTGTTATCTATTACAACACCCTATCATATGTCTTCTTCTTTATACGCAACATCTCATCTTCATTCGCGTCTATAACAGCGCATCTCATCATTTTTTCAGTCGTCATAAAACAGCGGCTTCATATATGTTGCGTTATTAAAACCCAATCTCTCCTCATGTTGTCAGTCTATATAGAGCCTCTCATCTTCATTTTGTCAGTCTATATACAGCGCATCTCATCATCTGTCTGTCATCTTATACAGACATCCATTTTTGTCTGTCAGTCTATCCCCCCGAGCCTCTCATCATTATGTCGTCAGTCTTATACCAGCTTTATCATCTTCTGGTCTTAAAAGCAGCATTCACTCATCGGTCAGTCTATAAAAACCCGCATTCTATCAGTCTGTCAGTTATATACAAGCATCAATCATTTGTCGTCTTTTTACACAGCATCCATCAATTCGTCAGTCTATAAAAAGCATCCCATCAGTCTGTCAGCCCTTTTTCGCCATACATCATGTGTCAGTCTAATACGGGCATCTCATACATATTGTCGTATATAAAAGGGGATCTCATCTCAGTCGCAGTCTATATACACCAGCACCTTCTTCATGTCTGTCAGTATTTTTACAGCAGATCTCATCATATGCTGTAGTTATATACTGAAAACATCATGTCTGTCAGTTATATACAACTTTCTATAAATCTGTCAGTCTAATACACAGATCCTTCTCATGTCTGCATTTTATAAAAAGCCATCTCACTCATTCTTCGTTATTACAGCACATTACCCTCATGTCTGTCAGCCTTATAAGCGGCTCTCATCTTCATGTTTTGTCGTCTATTTAAGCAGAAATCTATCATTGTCTGTCATCTATATACAGCAGCATTCATCTTTAATTCTGCGTTATATACAGAAAATTTTCCCTTTTGTCATCATTCGCAGTTACTTTTTATATACAGAAAACATCTCACATCATGTGTCAGTCTATAAAAAGCGCATTCTTCATATGTCTGTCGTTATAACGGGCAAAATCTAATTTTTGCTGTCCTTATTTCAGGCATCTCCTTCATGATGTAGTTATTACAGCGCTTTCCTCATCATGCTGTCAGTCTTAACGAAAACTTTCTCATAAATTCTTGTCGTCGTCTATTACACACATCCATATCATGTCTGTCAGTCTAAACGAAGTTCATCTAAAATTTTGTCAGTCTATATACAGATTCTCATCTATGGTCGTCTATATACAGCCACTCATATCAGTCTGTGTCTTTACAGAAATTTTCTATATCATGCTGTAGTCTTTAACACCCCAATTTTTCTTTATCAGTCTGTCTCTTAACAGCCATCCTTCATCTTCTTGTCTTTCTTAACAGCCATCTCATATTTGTCTGTCAGTCTATAACGCATCTCATTATTTTCTCTAATACAGCATCATCCATCTCATGTTTCAGTCTATATACGAAAATCTCATCATAAGTCTGCGTTTATATACAGCTCATCTCATCATTTTGTCTGTCGTCTAATACAGCACATCTCTTCCTCATGACTATCATATTAACAGAAACATCCATCATAAAGTTATCTTATATACAGCAGCATTCATCAACATGTCTTCGTCTTATACGCAGCATTCATCATCTGTCTGTATTTTATACCAGCAGATCTCATCAACATGTCTGTCAGTCTAAAACAGCAGCATCTCAATCATGTCTGTCAGTCATTACACAGCATTCATCACCATGTCTGTCGTCTATATACAGCAACATTCTCATCATGTCTGTCATCTTATAATCGCATCACATCATCTGTCTGTCAGTCTTTACAGCAGATCCATCACATGTCTGTCATTTAATATACAGCAGCTTTTCTTCATCATGTCGTCAGTCAGTCTTATACGTAACTATTATCATCATGTCGTCATTTTTTTTAAAAGCAACATTCATCATCATGTCTGTCAGTCTATTACGCAACATTCATCATAGTTGTCATTTTCTATAAAAATCACATTCATCTCATGTCTGTCAGTCTTTACGCAAAATCTCTCATCAGGGTCCATTAATACAGCAGCTTCATCATCATGTCTGCGTCTATAACGCAACTCACCATCATGTTTTCAGTCTATACAAGCACACTCATATTGGTTTTTTCCCCAGTTTTATACAAAGCAGCACTCATCATTTGCCCATCTATATACAGCGCATCTATCTCATTTTTGTCAGTCTAATAAGCGCACTCATCATCATGCTGTCAGTTATAAAGCAGCTCTCATCATCATGTTTCAGTTTATTACGCGGCTATCTATATGTCTGTCAGTCTAACAGCAGCATTCTCATATCGCATCTATTACAGCACATTCCCCCAAACCAGTCTGTCAGTCTATATCGAGCATCTCACCCCCTTTTTTTTAAAACGAAATGTTCTTCGAGTCTATATACAGAACTCTCACCCATCATGTCTGTCGTCTTTTTAAACATTTCACCTCATGTCTGTCAGCTATTTACAGAAAACATCTAAATCATATGTCTGTCTATAAATCAGCATCTATATCTGTCTGTCTCTAATAGAGCGCATTCTCACCTTTTGTTTTTACTACACAGCATGTCATCATCATATATAGTCAGTCTTAACAACATTCACATATGTCTGTAGTCTATTTCTGCAAAACATCTTTTTCTTTTTCAGTTTTTAACAGCTCATCTCATAAATCATGCAGTCTTTTTAATCAGCGTTCTCACCCATTCTTGTCAGTCTAATCAGCTATCTCACCCTCAGTCTGCATCTATACTAAATTCATCTCATGTTTTCAGTCTTATAAGCGGGATCTCATCTTTATGTTTTCAGTCTATATACGAGCATCCATCATGGTAGTTTTAAAAACAGCGCATCTCATCATTGTCTGTCAGTTAAAAAAAAAAGCAGCATTCTCTCATGTCGTCGGTCAAATATACAGCAATTTATCTCGTGTCGTCTATAAAGGCATTCATATCATTCTGTCAGTCTATATATACGGCTTTCACATCATTTTGTCAGTCTATATACACAGCATCTCTCTTCATTCTGTCAGTCTTATCGCAGACTATTTTTGGGTCTGTCGTTTTATACGCTCATCTATTGCAGTCTATTAAAACAAGCATTCATATCTACTGTCAGTTATATAACAGCATCTATATATGTCTGTCAGTCTATAACACCAGCATTCTTTATGTCTGTCGTTATTAAAACCAGAATCCCCTCTCTGTCTTCAGTCATACCGCAGCATCTCGATCTTTCTGTCAGTCTATTTACAGCAGCTCTCATACATTTCTGTCAGTCTTTTAACGAAAATCTCACCCTCGGTCTGTCAGTTTAACAGTACATCTCACCCTCATTCGTCAGTTCTTATAAAAACAGATTATCATTTTCTGTCAGTCTATTAAAGCGCATCTACTTTATTCTGTCATCTTTACGGGAGCTCTCATCTTTTCTGTCGTCTATATACAGCAGATCTCATCAATGTCTGTCAGTCATAACAGCCATTCATTTTATGTGTCAGTTATATACAGCGCACCTATCTTGTCTGTCAGTTATTGAACATCTCATCTCAGTTGTCAGTTATTCAGCACATCTATCATATGCTGTCAGTCTATAACAGCCATCTCATCATATGTGTCGGGTCTATATACGCAGCATCTATCATCATTTTCGTCCTTATATACAGCCTCTCATCTTTGTCTGCGTCTATTACAGCAGCATTCATCTCATGCTGCAGTCTATATACAGCACATTCATCTCATGCTGTCGTCTTATACCCATTCTTCATCATGAGTCAGTTATATACAGCCATCTCAATCATGCTGTCTTCTATTTTACAACATTCTCATCATGTCTGTCAGTTATAACGAAAACTCTCATCATCATGTCTGTCATTTAAACAGCAACTTATCATCATGTCTGTGTTTTTCAAGCTTTCACTCATACTGTCAGTCATTAAAAACCAACATTTTTTCATGCTGTCAGTTTTTTTAAACTCATTCAATATTCTGTCAGTTTTTTCCAAAAAGTCTCATCATCATTCTGTCAGTCTATAACAGCAGTTCTATCTTTTCTGTCTGTATTATGCACCCCTCAACATCTTCTGTCGTCAGTCTTATACAGAAAAAATTTTTTATCATCATGTCTGTCAGTATTATAAAAACACATCTCATCTTTGTCTGTCAGTCTAAACAGCGGGGATCTCATATCATTTCGTGTTATAACAGCAGCATCCTTTTATATCTTCTCTATTACCACATTCATCATTTTGTCGGGCTTATACAGCACATTCATCATTGCTTCAGTCTTAACGCCTTCCTCATCATGTCTGTTCATTACAGCAGCTCCATATATGTTGTCATCTATATACGAGATCTCTCATCATGTCTGTAGTTATATACACAAATCCATCCATGTCGTCAGTTTAAATCACATCTCATCATCATGTCTGTCAGTATATTAAAATCAGAAAAATTCATCACTTCTGTCATCTATACCAAAGCACATCTCACATCTTGTCGTCCGTCTAATAAGCACTTTTCTCATTTCTTTTCTTTCGGCCATTACAAACAACCCCAACCTGCTTTTTTCTTTTTCTGATGTGGTACCAAACCCATTTCTCCTAGGCGGGGCCCCTGTCTAGGGTTTTTTTGGGATTCTGATCTGACCTTCTCCCCATTTTCCAACCCTTTACCCGCTCCTGTCACCTGCACCTCAAAATATCTCCAAAATCCCCCATTTCTCCTGTGGAAACAACCCAACTCTCATTTGTCTTATTGTTTTCGTCTTGATTTTCTGAACCTTGCTTTGGTCCCCCTCTCTGCAAACTCCCCCCTTCCAATCGTCCAGAATGCAGGCAGGCTTGTCTTTTCTCCAGCGCTATATGATGCCTCTCCCCTGTGTCAGTCACTGCATGGTTGCCCTTCAGTGCCGGGTACAGTAATAACTCAGCACTCTCACCCATAAAGCTCTCCACAGCGGCTGCTCCTCCCTACATCTCCTCCCTTAGTCTCTGTCTACCAATCTACCCGTTCTCTGCCGCTATGCTGATGATATCAGGATACTTTCTCAATCATCCACGAACCTTCCCATGCCGCTACAAGATTTCACCATCGAGGTGCGGGCACCAAATTCTCTGGAATATGCTACCGTGGGCGAATCAGGAACATTCACAACCCTCTCAGTTTTAAGAGAGCCCTGAAAATAAATCTTCTCGGTCTGGCCTACAAGATCCCTAACTGCTATCACACACATCTGTCACTACCTGAAATTGGGCACTAAAAGGCTCTTATCTGTATATAGATGACCAGTCTGGTGGCAGGTTCATCCATTTTTTCATGTTAAAACCACCCCCTATTTATGAAAACATCGGCCGGACCATTGTAAACTTGGCACTTCTTAAGTTTGTTTCACCCATAAACCATAAGGGCCTCGTTCACACGGCTTTATTTCGGCGGATTTGCCGACGGATTGACGATCCGTCAATCAGTCGGCTATTCAGTCCAAAATAAGTCACAGCCTATTTTCTATTGATTTCAATAGAAAATTCGGCTCGTCGTTCACTCGACGGCAAAACTCCGTTCGGATTGCCACCGCGGATTGACGACGGCCAATAGGACGGAAAAACAATGTGCATGTCATTTATTTCCAGGGACGGATTCACCAACCTACAATGAATATGGAGATGTGAATCCGTTCGGGAAATCAGTTACTAATACGTGCAACACTTAGTGGCAACTTATTGAAATGATTTCAACTGATTCTGAATTAAGCCGTCGAGTGAACGAGGGCCTAATAGATTGTAAGCTCTCCGAGCAGGGCCCTCACCCTTGTGTACTTCTTTGGTAAGTACTTTTAATGTGTATGACTGTTATGTTTAACTTGAAGTTTGAAAGTGCTGCGGAATTTGTTGGCGCCTATTAAATAAAGATTATTATTATTATTATTATTATCATCATGTCTGTCAGTCTATTTACTACTTTATTATCATCATGTCTGTCAGGGGGGGGTGGGTCTAATTTTTTTTTATATACAGCAGCATTCAATCATCATGTCTGTCAGTACTATACTTACAGAAGGCATTTCTTCATCTTGATCTGTGCAGTCTATATACAGCTACATCTCTTTATCATGTCTGTCTGTCTATATTCAGAAGCATCATTTCTCCATCATGTCTGTCAGTCTGTATACAGCAGATCTCATCATCATGTCAGTCAGTCTATATAAAAATCATCTCATCATCATGTCTGGTCAGTCTATATAACAGCCATCATTTCACAATCATGTCTGTCAGTCTATATACAGATTCATCTCATCATACTTGTCTGTCAGTTTTATACAACATCACTCTTCATCATGTCCTGGTCAGTCTATATACAGTATCATTTCACAATCATGTCGTCAGTCTATATAACAGCAACAATCTCTCAATCATGTCTGTCAGTTATTATACATCATCATCTCATCATCATGTATGTACAGTCTATATACATGCTTATTTCATCCTCATGTCTGTAGTCTATATACAACATATCTCTTCATCATGTATGTCCGTCTACTAAACAGCAACCTCTCTTCATATTTCTGTCGTCTTATACAGCAAGCTTCTAATCATAATGTCTATCAGTATATCTATATCAGCTGGCATCTCATTCATCATCGTCTGCACAGTCTATATAACAGCAGCATATCATCAATCATGATATTGTCAGTCTATACACGCAGCATCTCATCATCATGTGTCAGTATATATACAGCAGCATCTCACCATCATGTCTTTCAGTATATATACAGCAGCATCTCATTATCATGTTCTGTCGTTCTATATACTGAGGCATCTCATTCATCTTGTTCTGTCAGTCTCTTATTACGCAACAATCTCATCATCATCTCTGTCTATATACAGCAGCATCTCACCATCATGTCTGATCAGTACTATTACACAGCAAGCATCTATTCATAATGTCTATCAGCTATATATAAGAAGCATATCAATCATCATTGTTTGTCATGTCTATACACAGCTGCATCTCACATATGTCTGTTTATTTATATACAGCTATAGTGTATAAGCAAGCATCTCTACATCTTGTCTGTCGTCTAGTAGTACAGCGCATGCTCATATATGTCTGGTACTGTATATACATGCAAGCATCTCATCATCATGCTGTAAGTTAGATATACAGCACACATCTCACATCATCTCGTCTTATTACAGCGGCATCTCACCATCCATGTCTGTCATCTATATACAGCAGATCTACATCATCATGTCTGCCACGTCGATACACAGCCGCCATCACATCTACATGTCTGTCAGTTCTATACACAGCAGAATTCTCATCAGCATGTTGTTAGTCTATATACAGCAGGCATCTCACATCATGTCTGTCATCAGGCTATATACTAACATCAATGTAATGTCGCGCATCATGTCTTTCATCTAGAAAAAATAGGAGCATAAGAAAAATTGTCTCTGTCCTGTTTATCATGAGATGCTTAGAATCTCTCTAAAAGTAAACGGTGTAATAGACCCATGTACATTGTAGGCCAGGATGGATCCAATATTTTTCTACTTCTTATCATAGTGTAGTCCTCCATCAATGTATTATGTGTGAAAATGTGGTCATAACTACAAAGGGAAAAATACACAGTATGAATGAGGCTGTGCCACTTTTCTGGCACACTTTGTGGCCAAAAACCTGTCATAGCCCTGCTTTTTAGCCATACGCCCAAACTCGGCACATTCTGCACCAGACACAAAAGTTTTCAATGTGCCATGTTTGTAGGGATGATGAAGGGGTGGGGGTCGCGCCACAATCGTACAATTGCTCCAAAGAGTGGCACAAAACGTAACAATGAGCCAAATTTTAGCACTGTCGTACAAATCCATGCCAATTTAAAAGTGGTATGACTGAGACAAATTTTGGCATAGAATGGGACACATGCATAAAGTGCTGTGAGACACATTCATACATACTGGCGCGTTCTACACTCCTCTAAAGCGGCTTTAAACTTGCGTGTTGGCTCCAGATTTAATAAATACTGCCCTAAAATAATACTTGTCTTCATGGGAAAATAAATATATCTCCAGCACGAAAATTAAATTTATAACGATTCTTGGATATAAGTCAGATTAGTAGTTATGTGCATAGAAATAAATTTTTTTACTGTTTGACAACAACTGGATGAACAATTGATTTGCTTATTAGTTAATTGTTAAAATCGAGTGAGAGAAGTAATTAAATAAATAGATGATAATGACGATCCAGTGTGGTAATATGTGTGATGCATAGAATATATAATAGCTGCTATCTATATTAGATTGCGGCATAAGTGTTATTCATGGCATTAAGAGGAGTCATGTGATAGCGTGATTAAGAAATTGATGCTTGTGCAAGAGTGATGATCGTATATTTACAAGAACGAATGAGTTCGGACGGTGATGATTCGACAATAAGTTAGAGGAGACATATAATGATAACTTTTGGAGGTAGAGGATGATATGATTGAGTTTATTTTGTTTATAGTCAAGATTCTGTAAATTTCAATGATAGGTCGCGTATTTCGAGTTGGCTTTCTCATGATCTAATTGGATCTTTGGTGCTAGTATGTGTTAGAATGGTGTGTTAGAAGCGTAGCTGCTAGGAAGACAGAGAGATGAAGAGGGAGCCCGTTTAGCAGGTGCAATGAGTTGAAAAGGTATTGGTGATAATCTTGAACTGATGAGAATGTTATGCCATTCATAGATTATATTACTGGATACTGTTATCATTGCACACACAGGGCTTATCATCTATTGGTTTAAAACGGATGGGATAGAGTGGGCATGTGCTTGTCTGGGGTGCTGTTGGGTCTCCGGTTAGTTTATGCCGGTATGCCTGATTGGGAGGGAAGACCCTGGTGTCTTGTGGGTTGGATTTGCGAAGTGGTCGCCTCTCTGTTCTTATAAAATGTAGGAGGATTGAATAGAGAATTGAATAGACTTAGAAATATAGATGTAGAAGTGTAGAACTACCAGTTCCTGTGTGTACGAAGAGGTGATGTTAGTAGAGTAGTGACCACACATAGTCTTAGTCATGCTGGACGTCTCACGAAGATACTGGGCTTATTTTGTGGACGGTTGTGTGGGGTTGGTTCGATCTTTATGTTTCCGCGCATATAAGTATAGAGAAACATAAGATTCCTCTTGTAAATAGAAGAAAACCTTATTATTAGGACGTGTATGATAAGAGAGCTACTAGAATCTCGTTCATACGTTATGGCTTTTTGTAAAACTTGTTCGGACATAATGAAGGAGAGAACACAACGTCACGGGATGTGTGCTGGAAAGCATAGTGGTTGAGTGGTATGGTGCTGGCGCTACTCGGTCTCAGATGAGTATTACCACTCGATCCTAACAAGTGGGTGTAGTTTTTGTTTATATTTTGTTCTCTGTCTGTGCTTAAGAAGGAGTAACACAGTTTAATCCTTAAACTCTCATTAATGTAGCCGACAGCTTTAGAGAATACGCTTGCACGATATCTATTTTTTACTAGACTGGTACCAAGAGTGGAAACGCCTATGTGGTCATTAGATCGTGAAGATGCTCATGAAGCACGTGGAGGGCTCTTTTAATGATCTACAAACTTGCTCATATGGATGTGGGCTATTGATAGTAAGTGTAGAGATAAGAGAAGAAGGGTTGCTGAGTAGGTTTTGAAGAATGAATTATATTGAAATGTGGACATGACTGGTGTGTGGATTGGCTCATGAGTAGACGGTTGCTATAGAATAAGAAGGATGGGTGGGCACATAGCTTTTAGAGAATTGGGTTAGCTATATGTATGGTTGGATTAGGTGAGGTAGTAGAGAGGAGGTCTCACTACTGGACGAGAGCCTTATGGGGCCAAAGTCCCTCATGTATATAGTTGATTCCACCTCTGTCTACAGAGAGGACGTGTTGTGAGGCACCGCTGGTAGAGAGGGTTGATACGCAAGAGAAGCTTATATGTTGTATGTCTCTCCCATTAGAGGTGTAAGGTATAACCTCGCTTGTCACCATAAAGTAGAATGCTTGGGGATCCGCGTGTACTGGAGTGTAGTATAATTACTGTCTAATTTCCTGGTTAGGTTAGGTGGACGTGTTCCACCATGACCTTGATACTGGACATAGGGAGTTTAGATTCCTCTTTCTGATATAGTTGGAGAGGGAGAAAAATGGGTGGGTTAGAAGAAGTGAAGGTTTTTAGTAATTAGATGTGTGATAGAGGTCTGTGAAGGGTGAATATACTCAATGAAGAAAGGAACGGGTTTGTGACGTGTGTTGAGTGTTTGGTGATAGAGAGTTGTGATTGAGAAATGCGTGTGTCTAGATGGGTTTGGAAGTTGACATTGAAAGAAATGAGTTTTATGATAGAACTCAAAGTACCCCTCATTCACATAGAAATGTTTGCAAATGGGGATGTCGCTCGAGTATCGGAGATTTAGTCGCATACCTATGTCGTACTGGAAGGGTACATTCCACTGAATGGGATTCAGGACCACTTAATGAGTTAACGGGATGTTGCTTCGCAACAGAGCGCATGGTAATGACGGCGTAGGGCCTTTGTTTTGTCTCACTGTTTTGTGCCTTGATGTTTATTTGCTCTATTTGTTTTGATAGCGCGGGGAGTGTTATATGTTAATCCTGTTTGGCTGTGTACGAGTATTTTTGAGCCGAAGATAGAACTGGATGGCAAGATGTGGGGTGGAGTATGGATTAGAATCTCGCATGGAGTTGTCGTGTGCGTGTTATGGAGATTAGGTGTATTTACAAAGGGTTTGGTTGGGTTCGCGACGTACGGGTTAAGCGTTGTGTCATTACACTACAGACTGGAGGGACTGTGGTGGATGGAGTTGGAGAACTCTGATTGAGCGCTCTTTTGATAGCTATTGGATTGACTAATGAATGAACTGCAAGCGCAAGGAAATTTTCTTTTGTTATTGCTGAAGTGTTAGATTGGTGTATGTGAGAATCTGGTAACTGTGAGAGTTAAGGATTAACATTTTAGTGTATTTAATTGTTAATATCACGGTTGGATATAAAATATTAACTAGTCTCGGTATAATTAAATTTGTTAGTATGTTATTTGTTGATAAGCCATATAGTAGTGCCGAACTTATTGTACAGGAAGATAGCTTTATGAGATTTGGGCTTCGCAGAGAAGAAGTTGTCTGATAAAAATGGAGATGTAGAGGAGAGAGTTGGGGACATAAATCTGTAATAGGATGTTAGGATGTGGGTTGGTGGTTGTTGTGTGTGTTTATGTGAAGGATGTTAAGGTTAGCGCTGACTGATTAGACTGAAGCAGTGTGGGTATTGTAGGTTGGGTTTGGAATGTACAGAGTTAAAGGTGGGGAGGTGCGCGATGGGGCTTTGTGTGTCTTCGAAGTGAGTGCGACACGTTTGGGGGAATAGTGTTGGGTAGTGATATGTAGAAGAGATAACAGGTTTCATGTAAGTTACAAGTGTGTACTAGATATTGTAAGAAGTACTGTTTGAGTTTAGAGAGAGCTAATGTAGGTGCGAAGAGGTAAATGGCCTACCCTCGGCGCCTCCGCATAATGCTTAGACCAATGAGACAGTGGCATTACAGAAATTACAGTTAGAAATTTATATGACACATTGAATATTTTGAAAATCATCAAACTCCCCAAACTATGTCAAATGACATGCTGATCTTGCGGGGCTCATCGTGATTGACGGGAACGATCCAACCAAATTGATGCGTGAATCATTTTACTTTGTAATAATATCTTGTAATAGTAAGTGCATTGTTACTGAATGCAGCAGTGTCTGGTAGCTTTCTACTTATTCGGTGGTAGAGCTGCATTTTTAATAAAGACATGCCAGGAGATTGCGGTCTCCATGGTGATGGACTGGATGATGCCAACCACATTATATCAGGTTGAACATTTTGTACTTGTTAAAAGTTCTGTCATTTAGTATGGGAAGGGCATGCTTTTGATTGGTTGGTTGTAGTGTGCGTTGGTTCTGGAATATGCCAAAGATAAGTGGGCACTCTTTTGGGTCACCAGGTGAGGTGCGACCCAGATTTTCTTTTTTATAGTACATTGGGCAACATGTAACCCAGATTAGGGCTGCGCCTCAGTATTTTCGTGTATTTTCGTCATTAGAGAACTGTTGACGCCCTATTGTTCTCTGAATAAACTGTTGTACACTCCAAAAAATCATGCGCGAATTACTACAGCAGGCAGACGACTAAATTTGAATGTTGCCTAAAGTAGGCGCACAAATATGCTAGCTGTTGATATTGCTATGTGCCATTCATCATATTGCTGAGCACCTATGATTGGTGCATTGAGGAATTATTAATGTGATGGTATACCCCAAACGCCAGATTTTTGTGTCGAGAAATATGTCCAATTCAGGCGCACTATACACGTACTAATGCGCCTTAAAACTGATGTGGTGGGGCCGTTGTTTACTGACTTGTCACCTCCAATTTGTTTTTGAGGCACCTGTGAGCGCTTAAAGAAGAGGATGCCTATCGAGTCAAAAGTGATTTACATCTTCCAGCAGCTCTTTTTGTTTGTTTTATGTAGGCTAGAGTTTTTATAAAATGACTTTGACTCCAAAAATATAGAATAAAATTTGTAGAGTTAGTTCTAATGATGTTGATGTGCTGAATATTTTTAATAAAGAATTTTGGGAAATTTTGAAAGTGTCATATACACTGATAGAAGAAGGTATCATATGTTTGGAACTTGTGAATTTCGGGCTCACCTTATGGCTCACCATCCTCAATACAGCTTTGAACGTATGATTCAATAATTTTTATTAGACAATTATTCTTGGCCTATCTCCGCATGACTAAATTTTAGCATATCTAAGAGACCCTCGTGTCAGCTTTGTGAGTTTGCATACTTTAGAGAGATCTGAGAAGTGGACAGTTGAAGTTCGTGCGAATAGAATACATGCTACTGGATTTGGAGCGCAAGACAGTCGTAAAACTGGGGCTTTGATGGGGCCCTCAGAGCGACGTTACCTGGAAGAACATGGGAAAAGGGAGAGAAACGAGCATAAGAAAATGAAGGTGAAACTTAGTTCGGTGAGGAAGCCTGATGACTATGGAGGTTTAGTGTTCACAGCAAAGGTGTTTGGATTTTGACTCCAGGATTGAAGTTGAGTCTCAATGCGAGAGAAGCCTAGCGATGTGACGTGATCATATCAGGTAATGAGTTACTTCATACTCTCAAGTATATATGGGTATGAAAAGGATGGGCAGTGTTCAAAAAGGACAACAAGACCAGAAGATTATGGTCGCAAGAATGGTGAAACGAAAGTATTGTCGCAACGTCGATAAAGTGAAGTTATGCTGAATTGGCCTCACAGTCCCTCAAGACTCCTCAGAAGAACTCGCAATCTGCAACATTTGTGGGTAGAGTTGGAAGAAATAAAGATTTTGTATTCGTTACGTCAAGGGCTATTTGTAGTCCAGTAGTTGCATTCGTGACATGTGGGAAGACTATCGTAGAGACACCTAGTATAGGAATTATTGTGGAGCTCACACTTCGAATCTGATCCTGAGAGAACTTGGTTACAGACGGGAAACAGGCAATGTTGAAAGCGCGCCGTAAAAGGTGGCATTTAAAAATATTAAAAATTTTAATTTAGATTTTTAAAAGCAAAAACCTCAGTTACATGAAATATTTGACTCCCATACTATAAGACAATGGCTTGGATGGGTTTTTTATGGTATGTGATTCTGAAGCCTGAAGTCAGGAAAGTTCGCAAAAAAACTGTTACCTTTGCTGGATTCAGATGAGGTATAGACATCTTCCTAATTTTTCCCAAATTCTTATGAAAAGGCACTCAGAACCAGGGCTGTGGAGTCGGACTTGTGGAGTCCATTTTGGAGCTGTAGTAAGGGAAATTAAGGAGTCGAAGTCAGAGTTTGGCTTACCAACTCCACAGCCCTGGTTTTATGTAAGGACATGTATTATCTGTATTAGTTATCTGCATCATATTCATTAATCATCATTTTGCATTATGTTATGAGTGATATTTTCGGGCCTTCCGTACCAGTTACTAGTTTTCCATAGATTTATGGCTTCTACATGCAATGAGTTCATTGTATAATGGTTATCCTTGAACCAATAATACTGTATGTTGAGGAACCATTGTAAATCATGGACAGCTATGAGATAAATGTGAATGTGTCAAATAATAAAGTAGTAATCCTAAAGATCCCAGCTAGGATTTCACATTTCCAGCAAGCCCACAAAACATAGTAGTCACTAATGTTATGAACAGATTGCGCGGCCAATGGTCATGCCTCCTTTTTTCCCCGCAATAGCCACGCAAGATGCCAGCTAAGTCATGCAGTCATTGGCAGTTGCATATGAGGCAGGGGAATCGGCTGCACCATGGCTGCACCGTTGATTCCTACCCTAATTATCTGGCAGTGCCTTAAACACGGATATGACCAGGGCTGTGGAGTCGGCAAGCCAAAGCCCCAACTCTGACTCCTCAATTTCCCAAACCTCTGACTCCTAACTCCCTCATACATGACGCATGTTTAGGTGATAACGTTACTGAAGTAAAATGGTAACATCAGGCTGCTTATCACCTTATTATACAATAATCAAGCCATTTAGGTAGAACAGACACTGACAAGCAAAAGGGTAACAATGTTTTGATCTTTTGAATGTGTAGAAGAGACCTGGGATCAGATTTTGGTCAAGATATGCTTGAATCTGATCCAGAGCCCAGAAGGATTCAGGCAGTGCTGAAAACCAAAGGCAGATTTCCCAAATACTAACAAAATAATAAAAATTAACATTTTGATTTTTAGGAGCAAAACAGTAACAATGCAGTTACAGGAAAGAATCTGCAGAACTAAGCAGATGCTAAATACTTGCAAGTCACATTTATGTATAAGATAGGTAAGATGACTGTATATAAAATTGCTCTTTGCACTGCATCAAACTAACTGGACCAACTTATTATATATTTTGGGAGTCGGTCCATTTTATGACGACTCCGACTCCTGCAAAATAGGCTCCGACTCCACAGCCCTGGATATGACTGTACCCTTTAGTGGAAAAATGTAGAAAAAAGAGTGCTTGTAAACAGCGACATCAATGCAAGTTTACAGTAATGAGCTTTATTGTACGTGTTTTCTATTATATTATGCCTACAAAAGCTCAGATTCTGCAATGTCCAAACAAACTATATTTCATCACTGGTTCATATAAGCTCTTCTAATGCTCTGGAAGAAATCCTTCCCTCAACTTAAAATTAGATGGAGCAGTAAAAGAAGAAGGAGGCATATGGATTCAAGAAAAATGTGTCTTTCAACTTTCAGTTCATAGATGTGAGTCATTCTACATTATTCTTATTATCTGAAATTAAACCTGGCCTTGTGTCAGAAAACGTAGATCTGCATGCAATATGTAAGCTTTTGTGTCCAAGAAAAGCAGCCTTCTATCTCACAGAGTGAGAATGTACTCAGTCCACCTCTAGAATTCAGAAAACTGGCATAATAACCCTGCCAGTTCAGCATGGCACCTCCATTATGCACATATGCTTCCAATGCGCTTTAACTACATCTCAATTTACGGATCTTTTTTCACCTGCCACATATCAGCCCAGCTTTGATATAAACATTAACAAAAGACTTCTTACTTTATAAACCAGCGGCCCACTCAGATTCTCAGGATGTTAATACATACTTCAGAAACACTTATATGGCAATAGAGAAAAGAGCTAAGAAGTATATACATCACTATAGACTATATATACAATTACTTCAGCAAAGCTCATTTATAACGTGGCAGGGATACAAAAAATGCAGACTTTCATATGAATGCCTAGCTCACGCTAGGACTTAGTGAGAATGAAGGATGTGAAGATATGTAGTTCTGTGTATATGTACATATACAGTTGAAAGCAGAAGTTTATTCTGAAATGAAATCAGAATAAACCTTACCCGTTTTCTATATATATATATATATATATATATATATATATATATATCTATATATATATATATATTATATATATATATATATAATATATATAATATATTATATATAACACATAATATCTTCAAGCTGCTTTACATTCCCTGGTGGTGTAAGATGTTACGGGGTTATGTGGCTATCCCCGCTGGCATGGGATAGTGGTTACTGCCAGCTCTCCTAATGATCTACGGTAGCAAAGGGATTAATGACAACTTCTCTTCTAATGGAAGAGTAAAAGCCCACTTCACTGGTGGTATAGGAAAGTGAAGGGGTAAATGTCAGCTTCACTGTTTCTCTAAGGAATAATGGACCATTTCCCTGTTGCCTACAGAAGTAAAGTGATTAATACACACTTCCTTTACAGCCAGATTAGTGCATGTCTTCCTCGGTGTTCTGAGTTAGTAAAGGGTTTATTTCTTGGTGTCCAGTGCTTTACTCACCTTCTATTTCTCTAATATGAAGATAAAAGACAATATGCGCTCATCCTCTACACTTCAGATGGTGCCAAGCGTGTGTGGTGAAAACTAGGTGAGGAGTATAAAGACAAGTGTGTCTTGCATACAGTCAAGATGGTGTTAAGAGTGTCATGGTTTGGGGCTGCATGAGTGCTCTTAGCTGTGAGGAGCTACAGTTCATTGAGAGAACAATGAATGCTGACATGTACTGTGACATACTGAAGCAGAGAATGATCCCCTCCCTTCGTAAACTGGGTCGCAGAGCAGTATTCCAACATGATAATGACCCAAACACATCTCCAAGATGAACACTGCCTTGCTAAAGAAAATGAGCGTAAAAGATTGGCCAAACCTGGCTGTAGACTTAAACCCTATTGAGCATCTATGGGCATCCTCGAATGGAAGAGGGTTCCAGTGACAACCTGTGAAGCTCTAGTGAACTCCATCCCCAGAGTTAAGGCAGTGTTGGAAAATAATGGTGCCCACACAAAATATTGACACTTTGGGCACAATTTATCGATTTTTAGTTTAGGGTGTACTCAATGTGTCGCCTGATTTCTTCAGTTTTCTGCTCAATATTGTATACTATAAATTACTTGGACTGGTTTGCATGTAGTCAGGAGCACAACTAGAACTCATAGGGCCCTACAGCAAAATGAGTTGACTCCCAACACCTAATGACACAAAGCAAAAACAGCAGCATAAATAACAATAGTAAAGGTGTAAATAGTACCACCATATATTAGGGAACCCACATAGTAGTGCGAGATAGCATAAAGCCACCAACTTCTTATTTCCTACCAAAAATGTACAATATTCCTGCACTTAAGAAGGCCCAGTCAACCAATGGGCCTCATAGCAGTTGCTATGACTATAGCTACACCCATGCATGTAGACTTGATATAAATGATCCCCATAACAGACAGTGATGAAAATAAAGATGCTTTTAGCATAGTACAATTAAAGGGGCTTTTCCAAGAAGTGAGTTCCTCACGTAACAGGCTGATACTCCCCTCTTGAGGCTTGAAAAAGGGGCGTACCTCCTCTGTGATGTCATCACTCCACCTCCCATGCACGTTCCTGATACTCAGTCTCTGTAGTTGAGCAAACATGTTATTTGGCTAATCCACAGGGGATAACTGTATTGTGCACAAGTTTCTCCCTCTTATCTGCTCAGGAGAGAAGATAAGCTCTGAGCAGGCAGTGTTTTTCATTTGTTCACAAACTGCTGCAGGGGGATGAGAGGGCTGAGCAGGGAGAGTCTGCATGTTTACTCAGATAATTACATTACAACCAATGGATTCTCTATACAGCAGACACAGGATCTTTTCTCACCAGTCCCTTCAAAGCTTGTTCATGTTCCTTGCCATCAGATAAGAAGTGCAAACAACGCAAGCACGGCCAGATCAGCTCCTGTCAGCTCCTGGTCGTGTCTAATGTAAACTGTCAGGAAACTAAGGGCATCTTAGTCAGGCTGTAGCTCTCAGAGGCTTCACTTTTTTTAATGACATATATTTAGCAAAGTGATTAAATACCCATTTTGGAGGATCCCATGTCAACATTAGATCGTGGAAAAACCCCTTTAACATAAACCCTTCAACTTCTCCAAATACAGAAAATTAAATGGAGTCTTCAGGACTGCTACCTTTCTTCCACCGCATGTAATAAAATGAACATGTGTTAGAACTGTCACGGTTTGGAGCCATTTACCATATGTGAAAGTCACAATCGTGAACAGGCGGCAATCATATAAGACACACGTCTTCTGATGATTTTTCCTTTCCATGTTTTCTTTCATATTTCACATGTTACAATCCTGCTATTTATGTTTCTCTCAAAACTACATAATCTACTTATGGGCTGAGAGCAACATTTATTTTCCAGGCAGCTGAAATCTTTCAGTGAGCAATATCTCATGTCTAGAGTGTATGCGGGCGTCAAGCAACTCCCATAATATATAGCCTGTGTCAATATAAATGAGGCTTTTTGATTAGAAGGCACACAAGGACACATATCTGACAGGACTACAAATCTTTTAATGTAGATCTATCCAAGTCTTATGTATTCTAGACGTCTTACTGTATACATAAGGCCCTTTGGGTACCACAATGTAAATACATACTACATACTATCAACCATTCCCTGCTATTTATACAGTACGCTGCTCATAATCCTGGAGCAGATAGCAGTGCTATGTGAAATGTAGGTATTCGCAAATCCACATCATTTTACACTCACATGAGAGAAGATTGCTGCTGATACACATAAAAGGTCATTTCTTCAACATTCATGTGCAACCTAGATATTTCACAAGCACATGCGATGAAGAGATGTGTAGTAATTAGGGTAGATTCATCAAATGCTTGACATGATAGTAAACTAATAGCTAAATATGTTTCTTGAACTCTGCAGAGGTTCAATATACAGCTCTTCCTGTTGTTTTAGATCACAAGCATGTTTAGATCGCCTGCCTCCTTAATGCTCTAAAAAGATTTCCTGGGTGCCTATTGCTTATCTAGCACAATGTAATCCTATATAGGCTGATGTGAATGTCTGAGTTTGCTGATAGCACATGTTATGTACATATGCCTAGCTATAAAGCTGTATCCAAATAAGCTTGCTAGTCTTTGGGATTTGCAGTTGTGATGCAATGTGTCTTGAGAAGCTCATAGTCACATACTTAATAAGGTTAAAAAAAGACACAGGTTCATCAAGTCCAACACACAGTATAACCACACTGTGTTGATCCAGAAGAAGGCAAGAACTCCTACGAGGCAGATGCCAATTGCCCCATGCGAGAGGAAAAATTCCTTCCCAACTCCAGAATGACAAGAAAAAAAATCCCAAAATCATAATCCTATTATATATATATAATATATATAATATATATGTATATATATATATATATATATTATATATATATATATATATATATATATATATATATATATACTAGTGCATCTCAAAAAAATTTAATATCACTGAAAAGATAAATGATATCAATAATTTAAGTCAAATAGAGAAACCCATATATCATATAGACTAATTACAGTAAGAGCGCGTTCTCACTCCACAGAACAAATACCGGTCGGTTTGCCGGCCGGTATCTGTCCTGTTTTGCGGCCGCGGGGGGGACGGCTTTTCTCCGTGATGAGCGGAGAAAAGCCCTCCTCCTTCACATTTGGCTAGCACAGATTCCGTCCGAAAACCGGACGGAAGAATGTGCTTGCTCAATGTTTTGCGGCCGGACCGCGGGTGGAAAAACCGCCGGACGGAAAACCCGTGCAGTGGGGACTGCATAGAGCACAATTGTGCTCATTTTCGGCCGGTTTTTCAGGCGGTCTGAAAAACCGCAAACCGGCTGAAAAACCCACCGAAAACCCGTGCCGTGGGAATATGCCCTAAGAATTACAAGGTTTAATATAATACATCTGTGAGCCCTATAACAAATAAAAAGATAGTCCTGGAGAACCCCTTTAATTTTCAATGATATTCTAATTTTTTGAGATGTACTAGCAGGGGCGTAACTACAGGGGTAGGAGACGTAGCAATGTGCCCCAAAATACTTCCTGCAATTACGGTAATCACAGCGCCCATAGATAGCTATGATTACTTGCCGTCTTCCCCGCTGTGTATTGAACGCCAGGGGAAAGAAGTGACATGTTACTTCTTTCTGGCAGGGATAATGAAAGTGAATGGGCCTCCCCCCAGCAGCGCGTTTTTCTAAACACATGGCGTATTGCGTTGCGCACAGGTACACGGCGCAAGACAACGTGTGAACATATCCATATATGTAGTGATAATGTTTACAGTACGTTAACACAGTGATTACACCACTCATGTCAGAGCAAGAAATTTACTGATGCCAACAATGGCTTAAAAAGCATAGTTTGTTACAAATTACATTTCATAGGAATTTAGGACAGTTCAGGCAAGGTTCAAACTTGCGTCGAAGGTTCGTAAGTTCTGAAAGGAACGACCGAAAGGGCTACATTATTTCTTCTGCTAAAACAGCGGACACCACAACAGAAGCCCAATGGACAGATTTGAGTTAGTGGGATCCGTTGGGCACCGTTCACCTCAGTCAACGTGTTCATTTACACCTCTTCAATGGATGTTCAGAAAAGAATCTCTGACGTAGATGTTAATCAGGCCTAAGGCATTTTAATCATTGAAATGTTGCTTGGTGTTTCAGCATGACAATGATCCCAAGCATACCTCCAGGGTAACGAAAGAGTGGCTTCGTAAGAAGCATTTCAAGGTCCTGGAGTGGCCTAGCCAATCTCCAGATCTAAACCCCATAGAAAACCTTTGGAGGGAGTTCAAAGTCCGTGTTGTCCCCAACACATAACTGCTCTAGAAGAGATCTGCATGGAGGGATGGGCTAATATACTAGCAACGTTTGACCTCTGTCATTGCCAACAATGGATATATAATAAAGTATTGAGATTAACTTTTGTTATTGACCAAATACTTATTTCCCACCATAATTTGCAAATAAATTCTTTCTAAATCAGACAATGTGATTTTCTGGATTTGTTTTCTCATTTTGTCTCTCATAGTCGAGGTCGACCTATGATGTCAATTACAGGCCTCTCTCATCTTTTTAAGGGGTAGAACTTGCACAATTGGTGGCTGACTAAATACTTTTTTCCCCTCTGTATACTGTAGTTAAGAGCAGTGAAGCATTAGCATAACTATTGTGCTCTACTTACTTACATGCTTATTAAGGGCATGTCCCCACAGCACGGGTTTTCGGCCAGTTTGCGGTTTTTCAGACCGCCTGAAAAACCGTCCGAAAATGAGCACAATTGTGCTCTATGGAAAACCCGTGCAGCAGTCCCCACTGCACGGGTTTTCTGCCCGGCGGTTTTGCCGGCGGCGGTGTAATTTCAGCATACATCTCGCCCGTATTAGAGCGCAAATACGCGGCAAAATGCGCGCCAAAATAATGGTAATCTAAAGTTCTCATACAGAACTCGCGCGTAGGAGCGCGAGCTCCTGAAAGACATAATGTACTTCGGCGCGTACTGTATGCGCCGCAGTACATCATGTGAACGTACCCTAAAAGGGTTGTCTCACAAAGACAGCCCCTTTAAACCTTACTTAGGGATTGTAGTATGGCAGATATATCATAAGGGCTATACCCAAGCTTCTAGCTCTGCAGACATCTGTATTAAAGGGGTTGTCTCACTACAAGGATTGCTCTTTATGTTAAAGATCTTGCAAAAACAAGTCACTGTGCAATATGTGTCCATTAACAGTGTCCTACCTATTCCTAGATATCCCCTCTTGTATGCACTGCATCAGCTCCTCATGTCGCAATAGCTACAGACCTGTTGGATATCTCCTGATAGGCTGACAGTGCTGGTCACTATAGCTACAGACCTGTTGTCCTCAGCAGCTCATTACTGCAGGCCAGGAGAAGCCAATAAAGCCAGTAAGCACGTTCTGAATTCGAAAGTGAAACCGAGAAACCCGGACTGAGTTAAGATGAATCGATGTAGTGAGACAACCCCTTTAAGTATAAGAGATTGCAGTATGACAGGGAGACATCCAGCCTTTTGCCACGTTATGCAATAACATTCTCTGGGATTAATTGCATTCACAGGGTCTGATAGAAAAATGAGATAGGGCTCAACCACCATGACAGGAAACTAAAACAAAACACAAGTAGCAATAATTAAAGCTATAAAATATTGCGCCATACATCAGAGAGCTTATGTAGTGCCAGAACGGCAGAATTTATATATTTTCAACTAAAGGGTAACATGTTCTTACACCAGAGTGGGCCCCTCAACCACTGGGCCCTATAGCAGCTGCTATGACCACTACAGCTATAATTACACCCATGTCTACTTTGATTCCTTTTCCAGCCAAGTTGAAGCAGCTAGTGCTGTATGTTGATGGACAGTCGCAGTAAAATTTATCCTGAAGTATTTAAAGAATTCAGAATGAAATGTCAAATAAATGTAGGTTACAGACCTAAGGAAACCCAATTGTCACATTTCTATCTCTATAAATCATTCCCTTTCTTACTATTTGGAAACCTGAACAAAAGAGCTTATTCAATCATACTACCACCTTGTAATTACTAGAAAGGAAGTTGTGTGGTTTTTTTCTCAGGTCAAAATTACAGGTGGAAGATCTAAAGTAGTGATCAAGTAGACAAAGATCAATCAAGGCTACTGCCATCATGTGTCTTCATAAACCCTAAAGACATTAACTGAAACACAGAGGTCACAACAACTATTAAGAATTGTGTAATAATACAAATAATTTATATGATACACATACATTTCTTTAATGGGTTGTTGCCGTCTTGCACTGTAATGCCGAACTGGCCCCCAGAAGTCTCTGTTTCAGAATGGAGAGTGGGTCACTACTCTCTATTCTGTTCTATGGGAGTTCTGAATACAGCCGAACGCACTACTCGGCTGTTATCGGAAATTCTATAGAAGAAGATAGAGAGTTGCACAAGTACGACCAACTCTCTGTTCTAAAGCAGAGACTTTCGAGGCCCGTTCCTGAGATAGGTACAGGTCCCAAAGGTGTTTTAGTACATCATGGCAAGGCTAAATTAGTATGGAGCGGACTCACGCCCTGGTGGGTGCTGACACCCTCCTAGAACAGCAGAGATCGGAGCAGATTCCGATCTCTGCTGATTAACCATGGAGATCAGAACACTGAGAATGCGGGGTGACAGGCAGCCACAATCCTAATGAAGGCTTTCATGGCTGCCATCTTACTGCTCCAATGACTTCCTGTCCCAGGCAGGAAGTCATAGAAGCGCCATCGTTGTTCACTCTTCTGCATTACGTACATAATGCAGAATGATGTACAATCAATCGTGCCCCATACTTCTCAAGTACCTTAGGGGGATTAAATATATAAGTAAAAAAAGTTTAAAAAATATTAAAAGTGCAAAACACCCCCCTTTTTTCTCATTTTACAAATAGAAAAATAAAAAGTTACAAATAAAATTTCCATTTTTTTTTTGTTCATTTTGTGTACCCAAAAAATTGGAATAAAAAGTGATCATAACGTTGCATGTACTCCAAAATTGTACCAATAAAAACTACACTTCAGTCGGCAAAAAAATAATCCATAGGTGGAAAAACAAAAAAGTTAATGGTTGAAGAAAATGGTATCTATTTTTTTTAAAACATAACGAAAACTGTACATATTTGGTATCACTGGAATCGCACAAACCTACAGAATTCAGATAACGCATCATTTTTACTGAAGAATGAAAACCATAAAAACGAAACCCCAGCAAAAATGGCACATCTACGTTTTTTTCACATTCCACCCCACTTAGAATTTTTTTCCCCAGTACATTATATGGTACAGACAATGGCACCATTAAAAACAAAATTTTTACCCCAAAAAAGCCCTCACATGTCTATGGTGATGGAAAAATAACAAAGTTATGGTTCTTGGAAGACAGGGAGGAAAAAAAGAACATGATGGAAAAAAAATGCTTAGACTGTAAGGAGTTAAGGAAGGTCCTCGGTAACTTTGTTTTTTATTAAAAAACTTCAGGGCTTGATGGAAAAAAAATTAGTCTTACCACCCTGCTCCCTCGCAACTCTCTGCTAATCTTTGCATCCTGATACCTGATCACCATAGATAGGAAGTAGCTGGAAAGGCTTACTGAACCAATGTGTCAGTAGCAGGCACCAGAAACAGAAATCAGTTGGGACCAGGCAAAATTGAGTAAGCGGGTGAACTGGGACTTCTTTTATTACTCCAATTCTTTTTATTGTTTTTTTCTTCTTTTTAGGTTTCAAAATGTTGCCAGACAACACCTTTAAGGGTATGTTCACACGGCATTTTTTGAAGTGTAAATTTAAGCTTCAAAATCAGCTTCCAAATCTGCTTCAAAAATACGCCTGTCGTATTTTAAAGCGTATTTTCAAAAATCCTACCCCATTGTTTCCTATGGGGATTTTACGAGCAAAAAAGCGTCTCAAAAATTGACGTTACTTATTTTTACAGCTGTAATTGCGTCCAAAAAACGTCTACGCTTGTAAAATACGCTTCATCTGAACAACAAGGCGTATTTTACATTATATTTAATGATGGTAGATTTGAAGCTTTATGAGGTTGATTTTTCCAGCGCATTGAGGGCGACTTGTTCTATTAGGGATGTGCCATTTTTTTGGGTATTTTGCACAAAAAAACTGTTGACGTCCTAGTCTGTATATAAATGAACTGTTGTGCACCAAAACTATGTGCCTAAAGTAGGCATATCAAATATGCTAGCAATGGTATGCTATGTGCCTAATTTATGCTATACGCCTAGATTAGGCGCATCAATAATAATATGCAAGGTATACCAGACGCCAGATTTTTGACAGGTTTATTCATTCAGGTGCACTATACACTCATTTAATGCGTCTTAAAACTGGTGTGGCAGACATAACACCCTAAATGCGCTAAAATGCTCCCAAAAAAAGCGTACTCTAGAAGCACAGGGGTTTGGTGCAGCCCCATAGTCATGCATTACTAAGTGACATGTCACTTATCTCCCTGTGTGTACAATACAATCGTATTATACGAGCGGGGAGAGGAGGCGTAATCCATAGTTCTCTATGAGAGCTATGGATTACCGTACTTGCGGCGAGCATCTCACCACGTATAAAGCGCAAGTACGCAGCGAAATGCGCGCCACAATTATGCCGTGTGAACATAGCCTTAACGTGCTGAGGAAGAAAAGAGGAAAGAAAAGCCAACTGCTCAATTCTACAACATAGGGCATCAAGTAAAGTGTAGTCCAAAACAACAGCTCCTGATAACATGACCGGTCAAACTGCTCTCTAACTAGATGGCCAATGTGAAATTTTCTATTCTGGGGTTAAAGAAGTAGCTTTCACATGGATTCTCGAGTTGAATGTAAATAAAAGTGCAAACTTAAAAAATTAGACAACTTTAATAACCTTCATTTTACTCACTAGATTTCTGTTTGCTGTCAGTGAACGGATTTGTTCCAATTAACATCAGTGGGCTAAAAACCTGTAATGATTTAGGGCCTCATGTATGAAAATTGTCTAGCAGTAAGACTGTCTTTATTACCCATAGTAAACAATCAGAGCTCAGCTTTTATTTTTCAAGAGCGCTATATGAAATGAAAGCTGAGCTCTGATTGGTTGCTATGGGCAACAAAGACAGTCTTACTTCTAGACAATTTTCATACATAAGGGTATGTTCACACGGCTTGACTGTGGGGCGTACAGTACGGGTGTTCAGGAGCTCGCGCCGATCGGCACGTACTCCCGCGGCCCACTGACCCATAGACTGGCATTACTCGCGGCGCGTAAGTGCCGTGAATAAAAGACATGGCAATTATCTCCCCACTAGTACAATACGATCGTATTGTATACGCGGGGAGAGGAGGCGTAATCCACAGTTCTCTATGAGAACTGTGGATTACCGTAATGATCGTCCTGCATTTCGCTTGATTTAGAGAGCAGTATGCTCCATGTACGTGGCAAAATGCATCCCAAAATAAGCCGTGTGAACTTACCCTAAGGCCCCTAGTGCTTCTCCAAGAGAAAGAGAGACCAGCGTGTTACGGTTATTAAAGTAGGGAAGATCTATCAATTTAGAAAGACAGTTATGTAAACAGAGTATTAAGTAAACTGAGAAACGTGTACATTAGACATGCTGGATTTCTATGGATATACAGGATATTTGCAACACCAATAAACATCTATAATTTGTTTTTCTCAAAAGCAACTCAAACGCACTGCGGCAGTAAACTCATCACTTTCTTGTAGTATCCTGTGTACAGGGCAAGAGTGTTATTTGTCCTCAAATGAAAAACTGAACTGGCGCATTCTTGTTTTAACTATGTCCAAGAATGATATATATATATGATTGATCCAGGAAAAGCCCCGTCTCCACAGCACTGTTTTTTCGTTGGATTTTTAACCGGATTCAGTATTAAGAATCGGCAAAAATTCAACAGTAACCAGTGCCCCATAGACATCAATAGAAATTCTGAGCTGTAGTCTACACAGCACGGATTCTCTATTGTCGGATTTCTAAACTCTCTATCTATCTGTCTATCTATCTATCTCATATCTATCTATCTATCTATGGATCTCATATCTATCTATCTATCTATCTATCTATCTCATTTCTATCTATGGATCTCATATCTATCTATCTATCGATCTATCTATCTATCTATGGATCTCATATCTATCTATCTATGGATCTCATATCTATCTATATATCTATATATCTATCTATCTCTCTATATCATATCAATCTATCTCCTATCTATCTATATATATATATATCGAAATATATAACTATCTATCTATCTATCTCATATCTATCTATCTATGGATCTCATATCTATCTATCTATATATTTATCTATCTATCTCTCTATCTCATATCTATCTATCTTTCTGTCTGTATGTATAGAAGGAGAGAGAGATACATTCAGTGGGTGACATGAATATTGAACACGTCACCAAATTTAAAAGTATTTCTAAAAGTACTATTGACATGAAATTCTCACCAGATGTCAGTAACAACCCATCCAATCCACACAGGCAGTCAAACCAAAGATGTCCATAAATTAACTTATGTGTAATAAATGAGAAATGACACAGGGAAAAAGTATTGAACACATGAAGTAAGAGAGGTGCAAAATGTCATGGAAAGCCATGGCACCAGCTGAAATCTATCAGTAATTAGAAAGCAATCCTGCCACTTTCACACGCAGCTGCAGTTTTGATGCATTTTTCAGATACTTTTGTTGTGCAGAAAGGCACAGCAATTACCGTATATACTCGAGTATAAGCCGACCCGAGTATAAGCCGAGGCACCTACTTTTGCCCCAAAAAGCGGGAAAACTTATTGACTCGAGTATAAGTCTAGGGTGAAAAACGCAGCGGCTACTGGTGAATTTTAAAAATAAAAATGGATACCAATAAAATTACATAGGCAGTTTAATGTCCCCCATAGGCAATTATAGGCAGATATATGGCCCTATATGCAGGTATAGGCAGGTATATGTCCAAAAGGCACATATATGGCCCCATAGGCATGTATAGGCAGTTATATGTCCCCATAAGCAGATTATAGGCAGGTATATGGCCCCATACGCAGGTAATAGGCAGGTATATGGCCCCATAGGCAGGTATAGGCAGGTATATGGCCCCATAGGCAGGTATAGGGCAGGCTGTAGGCAGGTATAGGGCAGGCTGTAGGCAGGGTATAGGCAGGTATAGGGCTGGCTGTAGGCAGGTATAGGGCCAGCTGTAGGCAGGTATAAGGCAGGTATAGGACAGGCTGTAGGCAGGTATAGGCAGCTGTAGGCAGGTATAGGGCAGGTATAGGCAGCTATAGGCAGGTATAGGGCCGGCTGTAGGCAGGTATAGGGCCGGATGTAGGCAGGTATAGGGCAGGTATAGGCAGGTATAGAGCAGGTATAGGCAGCTGTAGGCAGGTATAGGGCAGCTGTAGGCAGGTATAGGGCCGGCTGTAGGCAGGTATAGGGCAGGTATAGGCAGCTGTAGGCAGGTATAGGGCAGGTATAGGCAGCTGTAGGCAGGTATAGGGCAGGTATAGGCAGCTGTAGGCAGGTGTAGGGCAGGTATAGGGCCGGCTGTGGGCAGGTATAGGCAGCTGTAGGCAGGTATAGGGCAGTGTAGGCAGTTATAAGCAGCTGTAGGCAGGTATAGGGCAGGTATAGGCCCGGCTGTAGGCAGGTATAGGCAGCTGTAGGCAGGTATAGGCAGCTGTAGGCAGGTATAGGGCCGGCTGTAGGCAGGTATAGGCAGCTGTAGGCAGGTATAGGCAGGCTGTAGGCAGGTATAGGGCCGGCTGTAGGCAGGTATAGGGCAGGTATAGGCAGCTGTAGGCAGGTATAGGGCAGGTATAGGCAGCTGTAGGCAGGTATAGACAGGCTGTAGGCAGGTATAAGGCAGGTATAGGCCGCTGTAGGCAGGTATAGGCAGCTGTAGGCAGGTATAGGCAGGCTGTAGGCAGTTTAAAAAAATTAAAAAACAATCACTTACCTCGAACCCCGCTGCTCCATCTCCCGCGCTCTCCGCTCTGCTCTGATTTCTTGCGGGCAAAGGCGGGTGACGACATCAGGCTGCGCACGCAGCGTGATGACACACGCTGCCTGTGCCGGAAACTCCGGACGGCCGCGAGTCTGCGGCCGCCCGGAGACCACTGCGGAGCAGGGAGCGCTGGCTCTCTGCCCCGGAGTGGTATCCCTTCACCTATATGCGCTCCGGAGGAGTCGCATATAGGTGAAGGGATCGCGGACAGTGCCCGGGCCAGCGCAGCGCCCGGACACTGTGCGCTCACTCGGCCTTCAGTTAGATGCGCTCCCTGAGGAGCCATATATAGCTGAAGCGTCCCTGTCGGCGCACGGGCCATCGCAGCGCCTGAGCGCCGAAAGTGACTCGAGTATAAGCCGAGGGGAAATTTTTCAGCACATTTTTTGTGCTGAAAAACTCGGCTTATACTCGAGTATATACGGTAATACTGTACATTTGTGCACAAAAAACGCATCAAAAATGCACCAAAAAAAACCACAAAAAACGCAGCTGCATGTGAAAGGACCCTTAGTAAAAAATAATATCAGTTGGTTCAACTGATGGCCAATAAAAAGGTGTCTCATCAGACATCAGACACATCAGAGAAAGCTTCAGCCCGCAGTCCCCACCCTCCTCTACTCTTGCAAACTGCTCTTCCCCCTTAACTTGCTTCCCCACTGTCACTCATGACAACCTTTCCTCTCTACTGTCCAAATCCAACCTCACTACCTGTAGTCTTGACCCACTGCCATCCCACCTCATCCCAGACCTCAGTGCTTCTATCATCCCAGCCCTCACCCATCTCTTCAACCTATCACTAACCTCTGGCATCTTCCCTTCCGCCTTTAAACATGCTACTATCACTCCAATCCTTAAAAACACAACCCTTGACCCCTCCTCTCTGTCCAACTATCGCCCCATCTCACTGCTCCCTTTTGCTTCCAAACTCCTCGAGCAGCACGTCTATCTTCAACTGTCCTCCCACCTCTCCTCCAACTCTCTTCTTGACCCACTACAATCTGGTTTCCGACCCCACCACTCTACCGAAACCGCCCTAACCAAGGTCACTAATGACCTAGCAACTGCTAAAGCCTCACACCACTACTCTGTCCTTCTCCTTCTAGACCTGTCCTCTGCCTTTGACACTGTCGACCATTCCCTCCTGCTACAAATCCTCTCCTCCCTCGGCATCACGGACTTGGCCCTTTCCTGGATCTCCTCCTACCTCACTGATCGGACATTCAGCATCTCTCATTCTCGCTCCACCTCCTCCCCCCGGCCTCTCTCTGTTGGTGTCCCTCAGGGGTCAGTCCTGGGTCCTTTACTCTTCTCTCTTTACACTCTTGGCCTCGGTCAGCTCATAGCCTCACACGGCTTTCATTACCACCTGTATGCTGACGATACCCAACTCTACATCTCCGGCCCAGATATTACCTCTCTACTCTCCCGGATCCTAGACAGTCTATCGTCCATTTCCTCCTTCTTCTCCTCACGTCTCCTAAAACTAAATGTGGAGAAAACAGAACTCCTCATCTTTCCACCGTCCAACTCTACCCCTGCCCCTGAACTCTCTATCTCAGTCAACGGCTGTACACTCTCACCTGTTCCGCAAGTCCGCTGCCTTGGGGTAATCCTAGACTCCGCTCTATATTTCAAACCACACATCCAAACCCTCACCTTTGCCTGCCGCCTCCACCTGAAAAACATCTCTCGCATCCGCTCATTCCTCAACTATGACACTACAAAAATGCTGGTCCATGCCCTTGTCCTCTCCCGCCTAAACTACTGCAACATCCTTCTCTGTGGCCTCCCATCTAGCACTCTTGCTCCCCTTCAAACCATTCTCAACTCTGCTGCCCGTCTTATCACCTCTCTCCTCGCTACTCCCCTGCCTCTCCCCTCTGCCAATCCCTTCACTGGCTTCCCATTGCCCAGCGAATTCATTTCAAGCTACTAACCATGACCTACAAGTCTCTCCATGACCTCTCCCCTCCATACATCTCTGCCCTAATTTCCAAATATCTCCCCTCACGCAATCTCCGCTCCTCAAAGGAACTTCTCCTCTGCTCTCCCCTTATCAGCTCCTCACACAACCGTCTCCAAGATTTCTCCCATGCTTCACCCACACTCTGAACCTCACTGCCCCAACACATCAGACTCTCCTCCACTTTTACCAGCTTCAAAAGCAATCTGAAAACCCATTTCTTCAGGTTAGCCTATAACCTACAATAACCTTGCTGTCACTACATCCTCCACAAACATGTCTGCCCCCACCTTCTGTCTCTCTCCCCTCCTTGTAGATTGTAAGCCCTCGCGGGTAGGGTCCTCTCTCCCTCTGTCGTGCCAATTGCCATTCATCACTTATCATTGTACTCGTTTGACTTATGTTATGTATGTAACCCCCTCGAATGTACAGCGCCCTGGAATCAATGGTGCTTTAAAATAAATAATAATAATAAAATAACCAAGGAAACATCTCATGATGGATAAAACCAGAGAGTTTCACAACCTTAGTGTTGCAAAACATACTGATGGCATTGGTTACAGAAGAATTTCTAAACTACTGAAGGTTTCAGTGAGCACTGTTGGGACCATAATCCAGAAGTGGAAAGAGCATCATTTCACCATAAACCAGCCATGACCAGGTGCTCCCTGCAAGATTTCAAACAGAGGAGTGCAAAGAACTTTCAGCAGAGTTGTCCAAGAGCCAATGACCACCTGGGGAGAGCTACAGAAAGACCTGGAATCAGCAGGTACAATTGTTTTCAATAATATAGTAAATGATGCCCTCAACCTCCATGACCTGTGCACGCTCACCACACAAGACTTCATTGCTGAACATAAAGTATGTCCAAGCACACTTAAAGTTATCTCAACAACATTTAGACAGGCCTGTGAGATACTGGGAGAATATAGTCTGGTCAGATGAGACCAAAATTGAACTCTTTGGAGGCCATAATACACACCATGTTTCGAGGCCAAAAGGCACAACATATGACTCCAAAACACTATACCAACACTGATGTTTGGAGGTGGAAATATCACAGTGTGAGGCTGCTATTCAGCATACAGCACTGGCAAACTTCACTGAAGGATGAATGGAGAAATGTACTGAGAAATTCTGGATAAAAATCTTCTGCCGTCTACCAGGGAGATGAAGATGAAACAAGGGTGGAGATTTCAGAAAGACAATGATCCCAAACACACAGCCAAGGAAACTCTCAATAGGTTTCAGAGAAAGAAAATAAAGCTGCTAGAATGACCCAGCCAATCACCTGAGCTGAATCCAGTAGAAAATCTATGGAAGGAACTAAAGCTCAGAATTCATAGAAGGAGCCCACAGAACCTTCAGGACTTGATGAGTGTTTGTGTGGAAGAATGAGCCAAAATCCCACCTAAGCAATGAATGCGACTAGCTTCTCTGTGCATTTGGTTATGGTTATATATACATATATATTCTTACACATACATGTAAACAGTTCACAAACTGTGCAGTTTCAGGAACGCTGCCACCCTTGGCCCGAAAGCCAATAATTATCCCTTCAACTCTGACAAATGGTCAATACTACCCATCACAGCAACAAGTGACATGTCTGCAGTCTATCACACACCTTACATAACCAACAAGTCATCTCATAACACACAACTTCCGTCATGTGCTATGCACAACCTGAGTAGAAAGCAAGAATGTGATATATATATATATATATATATATATATATTTATATATATATATATAATATATATATCATCTATTTTTATAGCTCCAAATGCTTGGTATAATAAATGTGACTTGACTGAATATATATATATATATGTATATATGGTGTGTGTGTGTATATAATATTTGTATATATGTGTGTGTGTGTGTAATATATATATATATATATATATATATATAAATGTACTATAATAATCTCTATTTATATAGCGCCAACATGTTAATAATAATGTGAGTTGACTGAATATATATATATGTGTGTGTATAAACATATATATATATATATATATATGTGTGTGTGTATATATATATATATATATATATATATTATATATATATATATATATATAATTATATACTATAAAAATCTCTATTTATATAGCACCAACATGTTCTGGTCATAATAATGTGACTTGACTGAATTATATATATATATATATTATATATTATATTTGTATATATATATATTTATATATATATATGTACTTTAATAGTCTCTATTTATATAGTGCCAACATGTTCTGGTCATAATAATGTGACTTGACTGAATATATATATATATATATATATATATGTATATGTGTGTATGTGTATATATATATATATATATATATATATATATATATATGTACTATAATAATCTAATAATCTCTATTTATATACTGGCAACATGTTCCACGGCACATTACAATGTGCATAAGAGCATACAAAAAATCCCACAAACATTAAGTAAGAAAGCTAATGGAAGATCAAACAAGAGACATGATGGCCCTGCTTGCAAGAGCTTCCAATATATATATATATTGGAAACTCTTGTGATGAGAGCTTCCAGTGCACATATATATATATACATATATATATATATATAACACATAGAAAATATATATGCAAATATATATATATATATATATATACAAACACATACATATAACTGCATGTGCTTGTGTGTATATATATAACTATTATATGTATATATATAATATATAAATATATATATTTATATATATATTATATATATTATATATACAGATACACACACGTGTGTGTATGGCCGTAGCACGGGAACTCCGACTCTGTTGACCTTGTGGATAGATGTGCTTTGCATGACTTAATCAGCTTACAGCCAATCAGCTCAAGCATATACAATTCTGTATACGGATGAAAGCATAGATGTGGGAAATAAAATTGCTCTTTCCTATTCCCCCTAATAATAAAGTGTTATTAAACATCCATGGGCGGGCGATGACCCTGACAGCAGAGTGTCCAGTTCCATGATGATCGTTTCCATACTTTGCCGTTACTCTCTAGCATTGTTTTCTTCCTGTCGCTCCTTTTCATTAGTCATAATATTGCACAGTGATAAATATTCTTGTCTCAATTCTATTGTAACTTGTTTTATGCTTTGACTCTGTAAACCCCAAATAGAACTGACACAGACTTGATGGGAATGGTTCAGGGGAGATTGTCAGTTATTATTATGATTTATTTTAGCGCGCCATTAATTTCCGGGCTCTGTACAAGCCAAGGGGTCAGGTCCATGATAGAAAACAAATCTAATAACACTAAGTAACCCACTGATATAAAAGAGGACCATGCCCGCGAGAGCATACAATCTACAATCAATGGCTCAGGTGGGGATATGTGACCTATGTAGCGCCAACATTCTCCATAGCGTTGTACTGGAACATCAGTCCCTGCCTGTAGAAGGAACCATTCATTCTCCTGTCAAATCTTAGTTAAGAGATTAATGCCCAAAAAACTCAGAATGAAGAACAGTGAAGGTTTTCTTTTTACAAGGGTGACAGTTCCCAGTACAGCCTGGTCTGGTGCCCACTGAAGGACACGGGTGACGCTAGTAGTACTGCTGCTATCTTACCTGGTAGTGCCCCCAGGGCATCCTCATTGGCCAGGAGACCCCTCTGCTTCACACTCTGGATGCCATTCTTTGACTTCCACAGCAGTTTCACCATCTCTATGATCTCCGGCAGCTCGCAGCCCAGGCTCCCCGAGTGGTAGGTTGGCAGACTCCCCAGGTAGGTGGGCAGCAGGACCTCACCTGTCCGCCAGCTCTCGGTGTAGCATCGGTCTAGCACTGGCATGGTGCACACAGTCACACCAGGGAAGCCCACGCAGTGTCAGCCTCCGGGTAACGCTTGCAGTGCCGACCTCCGCAGCAGGGAAGTCTATGAGGTCATGCACTTAGTGCAGGCTGACTCCTCACGGTGACGCTCCCCCTTACTTCTGCCTTGGGGCATGTCTTCTCCCCTCTGTGGGGATCTTCTCCAGTGGAGCTGACGCAGGACAAGCTATGGGCAGCGCTTCCAGCAGACACTGCCTGCCTGAGAGAGGAGTTGCACAGAGCAGCTGCCTCTTCCCCTTTGCTGGCGGGGCGCCAGCTCTTCCTTCCTCTCACTGCATTGTCAGGAGGGCACTGCTGCGGGGACTGACCGCTCGTGTGTGTGCGGCCATCCTGGGGGCTGGGGGATTCACAGGCAGAGGTGACTCACCCAGGCGCATGTTGTGGAACTTGGGGGGCAGCGCTTCTTCCTGACTGCCCCTCCATGCTGGGTGTAGTAGCAGGGAGGGAACACCAGGACAGTGGTACTGTGCCAGGGCCTGAAGCCGGCTGGGGGCACACACAGGTATATACCGCAGATATGGAGAGCCTATACACATATGCCACCCCACCCAGAAGCAGTGGGGGCACACACAGGTATATACCTCAGATACTGATAGTCCATCACATTATATACACGTGTCACCCCACACCTATAAACCCAGCAGTGTGGGCACACATGGATATATACCGCAGATATGGAGAGCCTGAGTATATATACAAGTATGCCACCCCACACCCATAAACCCAGCAGTGTGGGCACACACAGGTATATACCTCAGATACTGATAGTCCATCACATTATATACACGTGTCACCCCAAACCTATAAACCCAGCAGTGTGGGCACACATGGATATATATCGCAGATATGGAGAGCCTGAGTATATATACAAGTATGCCACCCCACACCCATAAACCCAGCAGTGGGGGCACACACAGGTATATACCGCAGATATGGAGAGCCTATACACATATGCCACCCCACCCAGAAGCAGTGTGGGCACACACAGGTATATACCTCAGATACTGATAGTCCATCACATTATATACACGTGTCACCCCACACCTATAAACCCAGCAGTGGGGGCACACACAGGTATATACCGCAGATATGGAGAGCCTGAGTATATATACAAGTATGCCACCCCACACCCATAAACCCAGCAGTGTGGACACACACAGGTATATACCTCAAATACTGATAGTTCATCACATTATATACACGTGTCACCCCAAACCTATAAACCCAGCAGTGTGGGCACACATGGATATATACCGCAGATATGGAGAGCCTGAGTATATATACAAGTATGCCACCCCACACCCATAAACCCAGCAGTGTGGACACACACAGGTATATACCTCAAATACTGATAGTTTCATTCACATTATATACACGTTTTCACCCCCAAACCTATAAACCCAGCAGTGTGGGCACACATGGATATATACCGCAGATATGGAGAGCCTGAGTATATATACAAGTATGCCACCCCACACCCATAAACCCAGCAGTGGGGCACACATGGATATATACCTCAGATATGGAGAGCCTGTCAGTATGTATACAAGTATGCCACCCCGCACCTGTAAACCCAGCAGTGGGGGTACACACAGGTATATACCGCAGATATGGAGAGCCTATTAGTATGTATACACATATGCCACCCCATACCTATAAACCCAGCAGTGGGGGGCACACACAGGTATATACCGCAGATATGGAGAGCCTGTCAGTATGTATACAAGTATGCCACCCCACCCAGAAGCAGTGGGGGCACACACAGGTATATAACGCAGATATGGAGAGCCTATTAGTATGTATACACATATGCCACCCCACACCTATAAACCCAGCAGTGTGGGCACACACAGGTATATACCGCAGATATGGAGAGCCTATACACATATGCCACCCCACACCTATAAACCCAGCAGTGTGGGCACACACAGGTATATACCGCAGATATGGAGAGCCTATGAGTATGTATACACATATGCCACCCCACACCTATAAACCCAGCAGTGGGGGCACACACAGGTATATACCGCAGATATGGAGAGCCTATACACATATGCCACCCCACACCTATAAACCCAGCAGTGGGGGCACACACAGGTATATACCACAGATACTGATAGTCCATCACATTATATACACGTGTCACCCCACACCTATAAACCCAGCAGTGGGGGCACACACAGGTATATACCGCAGATATGGAGAGCCTATGAGTATGTATACACATATGCCACCCCACACCTATAAACCCAGCAGTGTGGGTACACACAGGTATATACCGCAGATAATGATAGTCCATCACCATATACACATGTGTCACCCCAAACTTATAAACCCCGTACTGGGGGCACACAAAAGTATATACCTCAGCTAAGGAGAGCCTATTAGTATGTATACACATATGTCATCTCCACTCACCCATAAACCCAGCAGTGTGGGCACACACAGGTATATACCGCAGATATGGAGAGCCTATACACATATGCCACCCCACACCTATAAACCCAGCAGTGGGGGCACAGACAGGTATATACTACAGATACTGATAGTCCAACACATTATATACACGTGTCACCCCACACCTATAAACCCAGCAGTGGGGGCACACACAGGTATATACCGCAGATATGGAGAGCCTGAGTATATATATACAAGTATGCCACCCCACACCATAAACCCAGCAGTGGGGGCACACACAGGTATATACCGCAGATACTGATAGTCCATCACAATTATATACACGGTGTCACCCCACACCTATAAACCTAGCATGGGGGCACACAATGGTATATACCCAGATATGGAGAGCCATTCAGTATGTATACAAGTATGCCACCCACACCCTATAAACCCAGCAGTGGGGGCCACACAGGTATATACCGCAGATATGGAGAGCCTATTACACATATGCCACCCAACCTATAAACCCAGCAGTGGGGGACACACACAGGTATATACCACAGATACTGATAGTTCCACACACATTATATACAACGTGTTCACCCCAAACCTATAAACCTTAGCAGTGTGGGCACCATGATATATACCGCAGATATGGAGAGCCTGTCAGTATGTATACAAGTATGCCACCCCACACCCATAAACCCAGCAGTGGGGGCACACACAGGTATATACCGCAGATTCTGATAGTCCATCACTTCATATACACGTGTCACCCCAAACCTATAAACCCAGTACTGGGGGCACACAAAGGTATATACCTCAGCTAAGGAGAGCCTATTAGTATGTATACACATATGTCACTCCACACCCATAAACCCAGCAGTGTGGGCACACACAGGTATATACCGCAGATATGGAGAGCCTATACACATATGCCACCCCACACCTATAAACCCAGCAGTGGGGGCACACACAGGTATATACCACAGATACTGATAGTCCATCACATTATATACACGTGTCACCCCACACCTATAAACCCAGCAGTGGGGGCACACACAGGTATATACCGCAGATATGGAGAGCCTGAGTATATATACAAGTATGCCACCCCACACCCATAAACCCAGCAGTGTGGGCACACACAGGTATATACCGCAGATACTGATAGTCCATCACATTATATACACGTGTCACCCCAAACCAATAAACATAGCAGTGGGGAAAAGCCCACCCTACCACATGGGATATATACCGCAGATATGGAGAGCCTGTCAGTATGTATACAAGTATGCCACCCCACACGTATAAACCCAGCACTGGGGGCACACAAAGGTATATACCGCAGATATGGAGAGCCTATACACATATGCCACCCCACACCTATAAACCCAGCAGTGGGGGCACACACAGGTATAAACCACAGATACTGATAGTCCATCACATTATATAAAAGTGACACCCCACACAGATAAACCTAGCAGTGGGGGCACACATGGATATATACCGCAGATATGGAGAGCCTGTCAGTATGTATACAAGTATGCCACCCCACACTTATAAATCCAGCAGTGGAGGCACACAAGTATATGCCTCAGATACTGATAGTCACATTATATACACGTGTCACCCCAAACCTATAAACCCAGCACTGGGGGCACACAAAGGTATATACCTCAGCTAAGGAGAGCCTATTAGTATGTATACACATATGCCACCCCACACCTATAAACCCAGCAGTGGGGGCACACACAGGTATATACCACAGATACTGATAGTCCATCACATTATATACACGTGTCACCCCACACCTATAAACCCAGCAGTGGGGGCACACAGGTATATACCTCAGATACTGATAGTCACATTATATACACGTGTTACCCCAAACCTATAAACCCAGCACTGGGGGCACACAAAGGTATATACCTCAGCTAAAGAGAGCCTATTAGTATGTATACACATATGCCACTCCACACCTATAAACCCAGCAGTGGGGGCACACACAGGTATATACCTCAGCTAAGGAGAGCCTGTAAGTATGTATACACATATGCCACCCCACTCCTATAAACCCAGCAGTGGGGGTACACACAGGTATATACCTCAGCTAAGGAGAGCCTATCAGTATATATATACACATATGCAACCCATCATCTATAAAGCCAGCAGTAGGGGCACACATGGATATATACCGCAGATATGGAGAGCCTATCAGTATGAATACAAGTATGCCACCCCACACCCATAAACCCAGCAGTGGGGGCACACATGGGTCTATACCGCAGATATTGAGAGCCTATCAGTATATATATATACAAGTATGCCACCCCACACCTATAAACCCAGCAGTGGGGGCACACACAGGTATATACCGCAGATACTGATAAGCTATTACATTACATACACATAAGATACCCCACACCTATAAACCCAGCACTGGGGGCACACACAGGTATATACCGCATATATTGAGAGCCTATCAGTTTGTATACACATATGCCATCCCACACCTATAAACCCAGCAGTGGGGGCACACCCGGGTATATACCGCAGCTAAGGAGAGCCTATCAGTATATATTTACAAGTATGCTACCCTACACATATAAACCCAGCAGTGGGGGCACACCCGGGTATATACCTCAGCTAAGGAGAGCCTATTAGTATGTATACACATATGATACCCCACACGTATAAACCCAGCAGTGGGGGCACACACAGGTATATACCACAGATATGGAGAGCCTATCAGTATGTATACACATATGCCACCCCACCCAGAAGCAGTATGGGCACACACAGGTATTTAACTCAGCTAAGGAGAGCCTATCAGTATGTATACACATATGCCACCCCACACCTATAAACCCAGTAGTTGGGGCACACCCGGGTATATACCTCAGCTATGGAGAGCCTATCAGTATGTATACACATATGCCACCCCACACCTATAAGCCCAGCAGCGGGGGCAAACACAGGTATATACCTCAGCTAAGGAGAGCCTATCAGTATTTATACACATATGCCACCCCACACCTATAAACTCAGCAGTGGGGGCATACAAAGGTATATACCTCAGATAAGGTGAGTCTATCACATTATATATACATATGCCACCCCACACTTATAAACCCAGCAGTGGGGGAACACACAGGTATATACCACAGATATGGAGAGCCTATCAGTATGTATACACATATGCCACTCCACACCTATAAACCCAGCAGTGGGGGCACACACAGGTATATACCTCAGATAAGGTGAGTCTATCACATTATATATACATATGCCACCCCACACTTATAAACCCAGCAGTGGGGGAACACACAGGTATATACCGCAGATATGGAGAGCCTATCAGTATGTATACACATATGCCACTCCACACCTATAAACCCAGCAGTGGGGGCACACACAGGTATATACCTCAGATACTGATAGCCTATTACACATACACACATATGACACCCCACACCTATAAACCCAGCAGTGGGGGCACCCACAGATATATACTGCAGATACTGATAGCCTATTACTTTACTTACACATATGACACCCCACACCTATAAACCCAGAAGCTGTGGGCACACACAGGTATATACCTCAGCTATGGAGAGCCTATTGATATATATACAAATATGCCACCCCACACCTGTAAACCCAGAAGCAGTGGGGGCATACACAGGTACATACCTCAGATACTGATAGCCCATCACTTTATATACGCATATGACACCCCACACCTACAAACCCAGCATTGGGGGCACACACAGGTATATACCTCAGATATGAAGAGCATATCTTTATATATACAAATATGCCACTCCACACGTATAAACCCAGCAGTGGGGGCACACACAGGTACATACCGCAGATACTGATAGCCTATTACATTACATACAAATATGCCACCCCACACCTATAAACCCAGAAGCAGTGGGGGCACACACAGGTACATACCTCAGATACTGTTAGCCCATCACATTATGTATAAATGTGGCACCCCACACCTATAGACCCAAAAGACATGTTTGTAGAATGCGTTCTTCTCAGGGATACTGACAGCCCATTACAAAATATACAAATATTATGCCACTCCACAATTATAGACCTAGCCGCTGGCTGCAACATGTGTAGTGTCACCCTGTTAAACCCCATGTGTCAAACTCAAGGTCCTTGGCCCAAATCTGGCCCACCACACTACTCAGACACAGTGAGTAGGGATGTACAATATCCAGACTCAGAAAGACCGTCGCCACTTTCCCTGGAGAACAGTTTTAGTGTTGGGCAGAGGGGGTGGCGCTGTCATAGGGAGCGGGTGCCATCTTTGATTCTGATCTCCAGCACACGCCTCCACACTGCTATGTTTAGTAACTCATAGGCACAGCTGTGACAGCCCTTGCAAGGCATCCTAGCTATTTTCTAAGGCCCTTCAATGGCGCTTTGAGGCAACCATAATTCTGATGGGACCCTTGGTGAAAATGAGTTTGACACCCCTAAACCTACAGGCTCTCAGTTACTATCAGTGTCTAAAAGTTAGCCCCTAGGAGTGCTTTCACACGAGTCAGAAAAGCTACAGATTCTCCACAGTGGCAAGTCTGCATCAAATCTGTAGTTGTGGATTTTGCTGCTTATCTGCAGCTTTTCCACAGCAAAATCTGCAACAGTAAGCCTTACCCTATTTTTTCTGTTAAAATGACAGACACTAAGGCCTCGTTCACACGGCTTATTCTGGGACGGATTGCAGCCGTACTGCGCGCCGTATTTGCGCTGCAGTTTGGCTTTAATCCGTCCTAGTCATTACGGTAATCCACAGTTCTCATAGAGAACTATGGATTCCGTCTCTTCTCCCCGCTCGGCGAATCCGCCGCGGGGGGGGGAGAAAGTGACAAGCACATTATTTACGGCGTCTACGCGCCATGAATAATGAATGTCTATGGGGCCGGCGTGCTGCCGGCCCCCCGCCCCCACCCCCCCTGCACGGCTGCCGGCGTAATTGCGGGGCGAAATCCGGCCCCACACTTACGTCGGCAATAAGCCGTGTGAACATTGCCTAAGGCAGAAACCCAACAGACCCAAGTGTAGATAATTAGGTCATTCGGACGCCATTGGTGACCGTCTTAGAATAGATCAGATTCCACCTCTGTGACAAAGGTTCAAAATGGATCCTCTAACCCAGATGTGAACTAGGCCTAAGAAAAACATTCTGGTACATGGGACTGCATGCAAAATGAATAAGGATTTTACATACACCATGTAGTTCTATTTATACTCTGCTGAAGATCCACATCAAATTTGTGTACACATGGCCTAACAGAGCATATTGGAGACTGATGTCAAGCTGAAATAAACCTATGATTCTCATAGGCTTTATTCTCTTCACGTTTCAGAGCTATGTCACAATTATTACTGATAAAGAAAAAGTATTCCGGCAGATGCTGTTGTGATGTACATGACATATGTGGTAGACCAATTTTAGTGTCTGGTACATAAAGTGTATACCCAAAACAGACTACTTATGCCCAGTAGACCCCATTGCCTTACCTGTGCCTATCCATTAACAGACGTGTTCATGTCTGCAGAATTTGTCATGTGTCAATTCTCTTTGTTGTAGGTAAAAAAAAGGAAAAACTTTTTTCACAGTTTGAGCCTTGCTTTTTTTTAACAGAAATATATAATGTGTCTGGTAACATTGTAAATGCAAAAATATTTTAGAAATGTATTCCAGATGTCAAAACTAAATGTAACTAATTTAACATTTTCTTTTATGAGTTGCTTTTTAAGTTTTTATTTTTTGTCATCAGAAAAATGGAAAAAAATTCAATTATATAGCTCAAAAAGTAACAAATCAAAATAAAATACCAGACATAGAGTTAGAATGTGAATCATTCAAATTACTATTAAATTTTTAATTTGCAATATTCCACCAGATTACATTTAATCACAACTGGTAGGAGGGTACTACTTAGCGGCAGCTAAGGGAAAGACCGAGGAAGGAAGTTCCCTCTGTCCCCATCGGAGCCCCCGCGACGTGATCAAGGGCTCTGATGTCTTCTCTGACAGCCTTGAAGCCTAACAATGGCTTCCAGGCTGTCTGTGATGTCACATTGCGCGGCAGTGCCCTGATGGCATGGCCGGGCATAGTAATTGACAGCTGCCATGGAGAGCAGTACACAGCAGTACTGCTATTTACTGCTCTGCATTGTAACAGTGATCTCATGATCACTGATACAAGTCCCCTATGGGGAAAAGTAAAAAAAAAAAGATGTAAAACACAAAAAATAAAATAAAAACACGTATACCACATTTTTCCCCTTTACAAATGCTAATCACCCCCAAAAAATAAATAAAGTACGCATGTTTGATATTGCTGCATGTGTAGCAACCAAACCTATAAATCTGTCATGTTATATAACCCACATGGTGAACACACATGGTGAACTCCAAAAAGCAGTCACGGAATTGTGAATTTCGTTCGACCCGCAGCACATAAAATGGAATTAAAAGCTATAAAAACTCATATTAACGTGGTACCAATAAAAATGCTAGTTCATGCCGCAATAAAAAGCCCTTACACATCTCTGTATATGAAAAAATCTAACAGTTATAACTCTCAGTATATAGCGATGCATAAATATTGTTTTACACAATAAAAACACTTTTTTTTAAAGCGCTTCAACATAAAAAAAAACTTTAAATTGGGTATTGCTGAAGTCCGTCGGCCCCAAGCTCCGGCTGTCCTTGCCGACGAAATTTGATGGTAACTCTATAGCCTGCAGGGGCTTCATCACCCAGTGCTCTCTTCGTGTGGAACTAATGGTCAGCCAGTTCCCGTCTGAAAGGTCCAAGGTGGCCTTGGTGGTCAGCCTCCTCTCTGGAAAAGTCCTGGCCTGGGCTACTCCTCTCTGGGACAGAGATGACCCGGTCATGGCCAATCTTCGCTGCGTTCCTGTAGGAATTCCGCAGTCTTCGAGGAACCAGCCCACGCATCTTCAGCCGAGACCGCGTTATTGAACCTGCAGCAAGGGAACTCCTCCGTAGGTTATTACGCAGTTCAATTCCGCACCCTGGCTTGGAATTGTCCTGGAGCATTGAGTGCCACGTTCAAGAAGGGCCTCTCCAGCCAGATAAAGGACGCATTCTCCGCCAGGGACCCTCCGTCTTCCCTAAGTGAGCTTATCCATCTGGCCACTCCTATTGATGTACGCTTCTCGGAGAGACAGGAGGAGCTCTGTCAAGATCGTGAACCGGTCAGGTCACGTCATCTACCCCGTCTTGCTCCAGTATTCCTACGGCCTCCACTGCTTCCTTCTCAGCCAGCCACCGAAGAGGCCATGCAAGTGGATAGAGCCCACCTGACTCTGCAAGAACAATCACGATGACATGATGAGAACCTGTGCCTCGGCTGTGCCAGCCCTGAAAATTTCCGCAGGGGTCGTCTGCTTCATCCACAATATCTGGGAAACGTGCGCATCTAGGCTTCGTAGGAGAGGCAACCCTGGATGTGAGCAATCCCTCTCCACGTTTCACTTTGCCAGTTCAGATGACACCCACTTCTGGAATCTCGTCTCAAGTTGTCATTTTCTGGATTCGGGATCAGCTAGGAATTTTATGGATGCTACCTTGTTGACTAAGTATTGCCTCCCATCTGCTTAGACCAACCTCCATTCATCTTGTCTGTTAACGGTGAACTACTGAGTGATTCTATCCACTTTCAGATGGTACCAGTGTCCCTTCAAGTGGGAGCATTACATAAAGAGAAGATCACATCCTTGGTATTACCCCGTTCTTCCTCGGCAATTCTCCTGGGTCTTCTGTGGCTGCAGCGTCATGCTCCTATGCTGGATTGGAAGATGGGCGAAGTTATGGGTTGGGGACAAGACTGCCAGTTTTGCAGATTAGTGGCACCCTGCCCAGTGCACTACAAGGGTTTTGAGGACATCTTCTCAGAGAAGCAGGCAGAGACTCTTCCTCCTCATTGTACTTATGATTGCCCTATAGACCTACTGCCAGGGACTAGGCCTCTGTCCACTGTCTGTACCTGACACCCAGGCCATGTTGGCCTACGTTCGAGAAAATCTTCTGTTGCCCTCTGCTTCCTCTGATATTCCTGCAGTGGACAATCTGGTTTGTGACCTATCCTCCATATGGAAGAAGACACGCCTCTGCTATAGGCCTCTGCCTGTATGAAGGCTCTAGCAGACAGAAAGATAAGACCCCCTCCATACTTTGCTCCAAGAGACAGGGTATGGCTGTCTGCCTTGTATGTCCGCCTGAAAATCCCCAGCTTGCTCCCCGGTTTCTGGGTCTTTTTGAGGTTCTTAGACACATCAACCCTGTGGCCTACAAACTTCTGCTCCCCCACACTATGCGCATCCAGAACTCCTTCCACGTCTCCCTGCTGAAACCGGTCATCCTTAACCGGTTTTCATGAAAGGTCTTTTCCCCGTCTCCTGTAGCTGATTCCACCAATGTCTTTACGGTTAAGGAGATCTTGGCCATGACAACGGATAGGGGGAGACGATTTTTCTTGGTCGACTGGAAGATGTTCAGGCCTGAAGGAAGGTCCTGGGAGCCGGAGGCTAACATCTTGGACCGGAATCTTTTAGTTAGGTTTTTGCAGGCTAGAATGAGGGGGAGACCTAAGGTGGGGGTGCTGTAACGGGTGTCTCCTTGACCCACGTGTCGGGTCGCGGGCATACCTGCATCTCCGCTGCTCCTGCTGCGAGTGGTGGAGTGACGGAAAGGGATGGAGACTAAGGATACAGTACACAGAATAATAGTAAACACAACGGAACACTTTCTCTCATGGCTCTAGGGCACTATCGCTACTGTTGCTTGGCAGGTGCGCTCGCGGCACTGCAGTCAAATTTAAGGGGACAGTGCTCCAGTGATTTGCTATCACTGGCCGCTGACCCTATTTAAGTCCTGCCCTTTCCTCGATTCCCTGCCGAATCAGTAGTGCCCTGAGAGGAAGCGTTCCGTTGTTTTTACTATTATTCTGTGTACTGTATCCTTAGTCTCCGTCCATCGACCAAGAACCTTTGCCCCCTGTCCTGACTTCCCTGTCTGACCCCGACTACATGCCTGTTTCATGATTTTGTACCACACTACACCTCGGCTGCTGCCGCTGCAAGCGACTCACGTCAGGGTAGTAACCTGGTAATGTTCCGCAGCAGCAAGTCCATCCTGCCCTGCGGCGGGTTCTGGTGAATATTGGCCCAATTTTGACTCGCCCCCTGAGGGGGGCTTAAAACCAAACCGTTGCAGGGGCCCCAGGGGGATCCACATCTTTTATTTCTGCCGTTACGGTAGGCCTACCTTTAAAGGGTAAAATCTTTTAAATAAATATTTGTGTGAAAAAAACCTTGTCTTACACACAGTATTTTTTAATTTTAAAAAAAAAGGGCCCAAATTTTTAAAAATTTTTTTTAAAAACGATATTTTTGCTATTTTTCAAAAGGGAAACAAGGTTTGAAATGGCCCAAATTTTTTTTTAGTAATTTAAAAAGCACAATGTGTCACAAAAAAAAAATTTCCCCTGAATCCATTGGATAGGAAAAAAAAATAAACAAAGTTTTTTCCAAAAAACTGCCCAACACCGTTTTAAAAAAAGGGCTCTTGTCAAGGGGTAAATTTTTGGGTTTTTTGCCAAAAGAATAAAAAAACGGGACCCCTATGGCCCAACAGGTCCCATTGATTGTAATGAGGTCTGTTGGGTTTCCATTATGGTGTCTGGGATTTTATTTTGACAGAGTCTGCAATCCATAGTTAAAAAGAAACCCTTTGGGTTAGAAATTCACGGGGGTACTAGAACCCCAAAACAGCAAACCAAATTGGAGGGGAAGCTCTTTTTTGGGTTAATTTGAGATGTTTTCTTCTTTTTGATGGAGAGCTAATGTGCATATTTTTCCCATGGAGCATTACCTAAAAATAATTTTTGTTATACCACTAGATCACATCGATGAGAATAAATACTCTCAGGGCTTAAATAAACAAAAAGAAAAAAACCCCTTAAACTCCCAAAGAAAAAGAATACCCTTTACAAACCTGTATCTTTTTCAGCCCAAGTTTAAAAGTGTTCAGTGTTTGAGCAGAGAAAATTTGATAATAATATGGAAGCGGCTCAGCTCCTATGAATAGTATTATGAACTTGAAGTAAAGGTGGGAAATCATCTTGAAATGTATCCCAAAGGGTTGCATTTTTTTTGGCAATAAAAGTGGGGAATTTTAACATTTTGAATAGTTGTGGAGTAGAAAATTGTGCACACTTATGCATTGAATTTTATAGCTTTTTACCCTATGTTTTTTAAAATCTTGTCTTTGGGGCTAACAATAAATTTACAATATACAGTACAATCAGCAAGAATTTTATTTGTTCATTACAAAATCACAGGAAAGTAACATGTGATACTGCTCTAGAGTAGCCTCCAAAAAAGTAGTTACCCTAAGATAATATATAGTGTCAATGCAATCAATGAAAATCGATGGTTGGAACAAAAGGTCCTTCAGTGTTTTTGTGAATAATGAATGGTTGCAGATTGTTTCACAATAATCATACTCTGTACAGGAACACTGAACTTATACAATGCTGTCCATTGAATACTTGAGGAACAAACATGTTGCATGGGTGTTTTGCTGGGCAATGCATGGCATATACATAATTAAAGCTCATGCCCTAAGCATTGTATGTTATAATACCATTTCTAAGAGGAAACACATTTCTTAGTAGAGTTTTGACTTTGTGAATCAAGCTATTTTCTTTTTTTAGCTGTTCAGTTAGAACTAAAACAATCCAGTTCCACCTTATGAGGGGGAAAAGGGAAACCTACTTCTTTTGTACTTTATTAAAAAAAATTTTTAAAAAACTACAATAAAAACAAGGTCTAAAACCAGGACAAAAATATATTTCATTTTACTTCCTTAGAAGGTTTGATTAAATTTTTCCTTATTGTAATTAGTTTCTTTTTAAAACCCTTTGGGGAAATTTTTGGGTAATTGTTTTCCCCTTTTATTTTTTTCCTTTCCCAAACCCACAAATTTAAAAAAAAATGGGTTTAAAAATTATGCCTGAATCCAGTCCGTGACAGTTGGGTAAACAGAGTACTTTTAGTCGAAAAGTGAGGGACGAAGATGTTTTGGTGAGGTGAGGGATGAGCAGAGTGGTGAATCAGCCAGGAGTGGACTGAAAGATGAATTGAAGGAGTGGTTGATGGGTCGCCACAGAGAAGATGTTGCAGAAATTTTTAAGGTGGGAAATGAAAGGGGGTGAACAAGTTTTTTTTTCCCAAGAGTCTAAGTGAAAAAGGAAAGTATAAAAAATTTGTTTTTTTCAGGGGGGGAAGGTTGTTGGCAGAAAAAGGAATTTTTGGTAAAGCTTTTTGATTTTTTCCCAACCGGCCCAAAGGGCTTTACTTTGGGGTGGGTTAAACCCTGGGGGAAAAGGGGGCCCAAAGGATTTTTTAAAATTTGTTTTTAAAAATTAATTTTTTAGACCTTTGGGAAAATGGTAAAAAAAAAGGGCCGGGGGGGGAAAGGGGGGGGGGGGGGGGGGGGAAATGGGGGGGGAAAAAAATAATTTGAAAAAAAAACCTGTTTTCCTTAAAAAAATTTGGGGGGCTTGGAAAGCCAAGGGGAAGAAAAACAAAAGGAATTTTGGTAAAAAAAATGGAATTAAAAGGGGAACCATTTTGGGAAATTGGTGGGGAAAAAGGATTTGGGGGAAAGTTAATGGTTCGGGGGGGGGGCGGGGGAATTTTTGGTTTAAAATTTGTTAAAAGTGGTCATAAAAACTTTTAAAAAAAAGGGGGTTTCCCTAAAAGGGGCCCTTTTTTTTACAAAAATTAAAAAACTATAAAAAAAACCTTTTTTAAAAAAAAAATTTTGGAAAATTTTAGGGCCAAAATTTTTTCCAAAGAATTTTAAAAGGGTTAAAAAAGAAAAAAACATTTTTTTTAAAAACCCCAAAAAAACTTCACCAAACAGCGAACTCATAAAAAAAACCACCCCTTCCCCCCAAAAAAATTGGCAGATTTAAGTTTGGGTTTTCAAAACTATGTTAAGTGTATGTTGAAAGGTATAACTCGGGGCTCCCAAAACCCAAAGGGAATCTGCGACCACCCCCCACGGGGCAATAATAGAGAAAGTGGGGCCCCCTGAAATAGGTATGTTTGCTCTTTCTTTTCGTGGCAAAAACCTTTTCCTGCAGAACTCAATAGTGTGGTAGACTATACTATTAAGTCACATAAGATAAGCTTATACTGCCGGGAAATAGAGCAGGTGTATGTCTGTTCTATTACTCCTTATCAGGGGTGGAAATTTACCCCCCGAATCACCCGCAAAAGGAAAATGGGAACGAAATCCTGCCCCAGAACGCTCTGGCCCTCTGCCGCCGGTGCTCTGCTATGACGTGAGTGGCACAATGAAGTCACATCCCAACGCCTACGGCAAGGCTTCACAGTGAGAAGCTGGCTTGCGCTCATTGTGTCAGAGGGGGAAAGACAGGGTGAGTTATTTTTTTTCTTTTTTATCATAATCGGGCCTGGCCTACCTACTTTCCTATTGGGGCCCCACCTATAGCCTACCTACCTACCGTATGTGGGGCCCACCTATTGCCTACCTACCTATGTGGGGGGCACCTAAAGATACCACCATGGGGGTCCCCCAAAATAAAAAAATCCCTACCAAATGGGGGTTTCCCCGGGCTATAACCCTACATCCCTATTTTGGGTTCCACCTAAAAACTTCCTATATGGGGCACACCTAAAGCCTACCTATGTGGGGCCCACCTAAAGCCTACCTACCTACATGGGGCCCACCTATAGGCTACCTACCTATGTGGGATCCACCTATAGTCTACCTACTTACCTATGGAGAACCCACCTATAGCCTACCTACTTATGTGAGGTACATCTACAGCCTACCTACCTATGTGGGGGCCCAGCCTACCTACCGTGTTTCCCCGAAAATAAGACATACCCTGAAAATAAGACCTACTGCAAATTTTTTTCAAGGTTAGAAATATAAGGCCTCCCCTGAAAATAAGACCTAGCGGAAGTCATTGCTGCAGTTCCCCCCACACCATACATTAGTGTTAGCAGATCATTTAGATAGGTCTTACCTTTGTATGGGAGGCTACCTGAACAAGAGGTGCTCATTTAAAGAAAGTGCTATTGCTAGATATGAGAGATTGGGGCCAATCATTCTAAAAGAAATGGAGTCACTATGAAATTCAGGGTTTGGAGAGTTGTGATGATGTTCCAGAAGATGATGACATAGATTGTTGTACATGGAAATAGAGTCATAAGAGATTCTTGATGGAATTCAGAGTTTGACTGGTTATGCAGATGTTTGTGATAACATGACTACAGTATATTAATAAATGTTGATTTTTTTGTTCAACACTAAATGAGAATTCTTATTCATGGGAAAATAAGACATCCCCTGAAAATAAGACCTAGCGCGTATTTAGGAACATAAATTAATATAAGACACTGTCTTAAATTCAGGGAAACAGGGTACCTAGTTACCTGGGGCCTAACTACCACCTATCTATCTACCTAAGGCCTGCCAATCTACCTACCTGGGGCCTGCCTACCACCTACCTAGGGACAATCTTTCTACCTACTTGTAGCCTACATACCTACCTGGGACCTAACTACTGCCTACCTACCTACCTAGGGCCAATCTATCTACCTACCTACTACCGACCTATGTGGGGCTGATCTACTGACTACATTTATGGGGCCTAACTGCTGCATACCTAACTACCTGGTGCCTATCTACTGCCTACCTACCTGAGGCCTAACTGCTGCCTACCTACCTATATACCTGGGGACTACCAACCTTCCTACCTAGGACCTCCTAACCTACCGAACAGGGGTCTACCTAGCTACCTGGGGACTACCAACCTACCTATGGCCTAACAACCTACCTAAGGCCTAACAACCTACCTGGGGCCCTGTGCACCTATCTACCAGGTAATATGAATCTGAACGGTAAAGGCCATAGCTGTAGCACAATCTCCAGGGGTTTAGTCATCTGTTCTTCCCTACCCTTCTATGAGACTGTGCCTCTAAGGCAGGGGTGGGCAATTAATTTTCCCATGGGGCCGCATGAGAAAGTGCGATGGTTTTGGGGGGCTGGACTAATAAAAACATAGGATGAACGGGAAAAATTCATTTTTGGGGGATTATCTTTGTGGAAACTTACTGGGGGATGTATCTATATACCTCTATATATACTGATGGTACACAGTAAGGCAGGTATATACAGCTCTCCTCAGTAAGGTAGGTATGTAGATGTATGTCCCCTCAGTCTGGCAGGTATATACAGCTCCCCTCAGTCAGGTATATAGATATAGGTACCCGCAGGCAGGTATTTAGATAGGTACAGCTCCCCTCAGGCAGGTATCTAGATAGGTACAGCTCCCATCAGACAGGTATCTAGTTAGTTAGGGCTCCATACAGGCAGGTATATAGTTAAAGCTTCACACAGGCAGGTATATAGCTAGTTAGGTCTCCATACAGGCAGGTATATAGTTAAAGCTCCTCACAGACAGATATATAGTTAGGGCTTCCCAGAGGCAGGTATATAGTTAGGGCTTCCCACAGGCAGGTATATAGTTAGGTGTGTCCCCAGGCAGGTATATAGATAGTTAGGTGTGTCCCCGGACAGGTATATGGATAGTTAGGTGTGTCCCAGGCAGGTATATAGATAGTTAGGTGTGTCCCAGGCAGGTATATAGATAGTTAGGTGTGTCCCCAGGCAGGTATATAGATAGTTAGGTGTGTCCCCAGCAGGTATAGAGATAGCAGTGTGTCCAGCATATAGAGAAGCAGGTGTGTCCCCAGCAGTATAGAGATAGAGAGTGTCCCAGCAGATATAGAAGCTAGTGTGTCCCCAGGCAGGTATATAGTTAGGTGTGTCCCAGGCGGGTTTTTAGATAGCTGGGTGTGTCCCCAGGCAGATATATTTGAGGTTGCCCCCGCAGATTTTAAGTGGGGTTTCCCCCAGGCAGGTATATAGATAGTGAGGTGTGCCCCCGGCGGGTATAAATAGCTTTGGGTGTGTCCCAGGCAGGAATTAGATAGGTTTTCCCCCCAGGCAGATATATAGTTTTATGGAAAAAAATTTAAAAAAACAACATTAACGGTTTTTTGGGGGGGGGTTTTTTGGGGGGGGGTGGGTTTGGGGGGAGGATTGGGGGGGAAGTGTGGGGAAGGGGCCGGGGGGGGGAGGGGTTTGGTTGGGGGGGGGGGCCTCTCGCAATACCCGGCGGCGGGCCGTCAGCGTACTATTTGTAGACCTGGGGACTACGCCGCGGGCCGTCGGAGCTGGCGGGCGGTTCGGCCGGGGGGCCGTACTTTGCCCCGGTTGCTCTAACTATGGGCCGCCCCGGGTCTCCAAACCCCCGTAATTTTTAAGGGGGTGGGGGACAGCGAGGGAGCAGGAGGATAAGTGAGAATTCTAAGATACAGTATTTGTTTCCAAATCTGCAGGGACAAGTGGCTGGGAGAAGTAATCATGGTGATCTGGACAGGATGCAGAAGAAAAGGGAAAGGCAAAAGGGAAAAAATGTCACCTTCAGTAATAAGATTTAATGCACTCAAATCATTTAAAGGGGTCTGCAGAGCCTGTGTACAACGGTACAAAACCGCAATATGGTCCCTGAATGGAGGTAAAAATACAGTAGGGCAAGCCTGTGTAAATTTGGTATCTACCACTATAGGGCCCAATGTATGGGGGTAAATACAATCTAAAATTTAAAGTGCCCTGCAGACCCTGGGGAAACCACGGGAAACTCCACTATAGGGGTCACTTTTGGGGTGATAATTTAAGTCGAAAAAAGCCGTGTAACTGGTATCTAGCACTTTTGTCACTTAGGGGTTTAATATACAGCTGCAGAGCTTGGGGACACTGTATTCCCACTTTTGGGTCACTGAAATGGTGGTTTTTGTCTTTTTTAAAAGGATTTTTCTTTCAGTAAAAGTATATGGTATTATTCAGCCCCCACTATGGGGGGTGATAATTTTGTAGTCATTTTCTGGCGGAAATAATCGGGCCCTTTAAATTTTAGAAGTGAAATTTTGGAAAATTTTGGGTTTGGATGTGGGATTTTTTTTTGATAGCAGTGGGGGGGGGTTTAAAGGGTAATTCCTTACAATATTAGTAAAGGGCATAATTTCTGTCGGGAAAAAGGGCCCGTCCCCAAAATCGGGGGGTCAACGGCCTGCCCTGGGGAAAAACTTGCCGTTGCACCCCCCCCAAGGGGAACAAGGTCACCGGATACATTTTCCATTTAAACCCCTTTCCCACGGGCACAGGAAACCCGGGTTTGCGGGGGATACCCCCCCCCAAAACCCTGAACAGCTCAGAGATCTTTTGCCCCAAAAACCGGTGAAATAAATCTGCCACCCCGGGTAACGCCACTTTTTCCTCTTTGGGCTAAAAGCCGGGGTCCTTCGACTTATGCGGCCCAAACCCCCTTTGGGAACTTATTTGAGACCAAAAAACCCAGAAACAGAATTAAATTTTAAAGTTTGAATTCCCTTTGTGGAAAACTCCAAACAATACTTCATAGGGGGGGCTTACAATTTTGGTAAAGTGAAATATGGATTGGTTAAGACAGAGGCGCAATTGTATATTTCCCTTGGGTTCCCTTGTGTTGGGCACACAGGGGGGGGTGAATGGGGCCTTGCTCCTTTTTGGATGCTCCTGGGAATGCTGCAGAGGTACCCCCCCAATTGAAGCAAAAGGGGCCTCTCCCCCCTGGGAGGGTCTCCTTTCCCCTTCGGCCTTCTGTTTTTTGACTTCGAAAACAAAATGGGTCATATAGTGGCAGGGCATTCGGACAGAACTAAGCTAGTGATACTATCAGAACTAATTGATGGCTTCCTCGGACATTTTGAAACAGTGGGGCTTGGGTGACTTTGCAATCTTGAAAACTGAGTGAATTTGAAAGTTGGGGGTTACTTTTGTCATTTTTCATTTCCTCAACCTCCCCCCTTAAAGGGGCAATAGGGGGCGCACCTTTTGTTTTTTCTCCCTGTGCTCTTTTCCCCCTCCCCCTGTCAGGAAAATCCTTGGGGGGTTCTTTTTCTTGGCCCTTCCGGGGGAAAAATTTGCAAAGTGGTATTTTGAGCACCAGCCCCATAGCAACCTCCCTTGGTTCCAGGAAAAGTGTGAACCGCTCATTGGTTTTGGGCTTCCCTGTAAATGACGCCTGTATAATAGGGGTGCAGATGCGCAGGGGGCCCCCACCAAAACGCCCGGCATTCCTTCTCTATTGTGGGTAGGCCACTTCCCTCGGCAAAAAGCTTTCGGTCAGGTATAAAAAGGGGGGTTTTCCTGTCCCTTTTGTGTAAACCTTTTGGCCCTGAGCACTCCCACCGGGGCCCAAAAGGCCACTTGCGTCGGTTTGAACAATAAAACTGGCGGGGTGAAGTCGCTGTTTTGTATACCAGGGACGGGAAAGGGTGGTTTTGAGGGGGGGGCCGTGTCACAGTCTTTTGGTCCAATCGACTGGGGGAGGGGAAAACCTCTTCTGGGTGAGGTCCTTCAGGGGTTTGCCGGGGCACTATAGGGGGGGAACAAACCCCTTCCTATAGTACCCGGCGGTCCCCGGGAAAGGACTTTCCCCTGCTTTTTTGGCCCTGAGGGGGACCCTGGATGCGATGGATCCCCCCTTTTCCAGGCTCGGGTTTTTCGGGCCCCCCCCACCCCCGGGCCCCCCCGGTAGTGGCCCTTTGGGCTCAGCCCGCTGGCATTTTTCCCCGGCTTGAGGGTTAAACCCTGCTTGGTGGGTCCGCCTGAGCACCTGCTCAGAATCCCGGGTGGTGATCCTCCCGGTGGGACTGAAAACGCTATTTTTCCCCCTGGTATGCGGCCGCTACTCTTCAACTCCGGGCAGTGTGTTGATCTTCCCGGGAAAAGGGAGGAGCAGGACAGGGTTCATACAGTCCGAAGGGGGTGAAAAAGGGCAGAGTGTTCCCGTCCCCAAAACGAGTCAGGGAATCTGCCAATTACCCCCTGCTCAGATCCAGGGATGGTGGGGGTTTACTTGGCCCGGGGAAAACAGATGATTATGATTAAGAGGTCCTAAATAAATTTTCATGGTCAAAGGGGGAAAGGGGGGGGGCACCCAAAAATTTTTTTTTTGGGGGCCCCACCCTTCTCTAGTTACACCCCTGCTCTTTATGGGGCCACTGCAGTTGGTTTAAATAAAAAACCCCCCCTGAAACCTTTTTTTTTCATGGTACCCATTTTTCCTTTTCAACTAAAAATTTAACTAGTGGAAAGCCACACTTACTTTTACTGATCCACCTCACAATTAATTTTAATTAATGGTAACCATTAAAAAGTGCATATTGTCTCTCGCAATAAAGAAACCCTCAGATGGCCAGCATAAAAATGTTATGTCTATTCAAAGACAAGCAAGAGAAAATGAATACAACATAAACCATAATCTCTTATTCAGGAAAAGGGGGTTAAAAGCAAAGAAATGTCATTGACAAAAAACGTATGATTCCTTTAAAAAATAGATAATCCAGTTTAAATAAAAAGATACTGTCGGTTTTAGGGAGGAGAAAATCATAGGTTTGTCAAAGCCTGGGAAACTGGGGGGAGGTGGCCCTTTGGGAAAACTTAATGGAATTAGTATTTTTTCTTATCTGAAAAGAAATTTTGTTTCTTTTAATTTCTTTTAAGTGGAAAAAGCAAATTCCCCTTTTTATTTCAAAAATTGGTTTTGTTTCCAGGGGCTTTCTAATTGGTCCCCCTAATTTTCCTTTTCTGATTCTGTAAATTTTGTTGGGATAAGAACAAGATACCCCAAAACAATAGGGAATTTTAAAAGTGTTTTAAAATGTGAGGAAAATTAAAATGTTGCCATGTATGACAATCACTTTCTATACAAAAATAAATCAAACTGGTTTAAAAAAGGGGGGGTTATCAAATTTAAACCGTGAAAAGGGGGTTTCCCCACTACAGACTTTCGGGAGGCTTTGATTTTTCTTCTTTGTCAGGCTACGTCTTCACGGCATAGCTTTACTGTCGGATTTTTGGTGGATTCAGTATTTTGAATCCCCCGAAATCCGATGGTACACTGTGCTGCACACTGTAGGTGGGGGAGCAGAGTGTATAAGGTTGTGTTATATGGTTGGGGGTAGCAGAATGTATAAGGGTGTGTTTATACGGGTAGGGGTAGCAGAATGTGTAAGGGTGTGTTTTATGGGTGGGGGGAGCAAAGTGTATAAGACTGTATTATATGGGTGGGGGAGCAGAGTGTATAACGGTGCATTATATGGATAGGGAGAGCAGAGTGTATAACACTGTGTTATATGGGTTTTGGAGCAGAGTGTTTTTTTAAGGGGGGGGGCAATTATATTTGGGGTTTAAGGGGGGAGCAGAGGGTATAAGCTTTTTTTTACATGGGTGGAGGGGGGCAGAGGTATTTAAAGGGGGCGTTTTATGGATGGGGGAGCAAGTGAATTTAAAACTGTGTTTTTTGGGTGGGGGGGGCAGAGTTTTAAGGGTGTGTTACCCTGGGTGGGAGGGGGCAGGTGTAAAAGGGTGTGTTTTATTTTGGGAGGGGGGGAAGGGAGAGTGTAAAAAGGTTTGTTAATGGGTAGGGGAGCAAATGTATAAGGGTGTTTTTTGGGTGGGGGGGGCCGAGTGCATAAGGGGGGGTTTTATTTTCTGGGGGAGCAGAGTTTATGGTTTTGTTTTTTTGAGTGGGGGGGAGCAGAATGATAAAAGGTGTGTTAAAATGTGGGGGAGCAGAGTGTAACCCGGGGTTTTGTTTTTATGGGTGGGGGGAGCAGGTGTATAAGGGTGGGGTTATACGGGG